>PISX010021531.1:14349-33573 GCA_004024625.1 Mellivora capensis
TTTTTTTTTTTTTTTTTTTTTTTTTTTTTTTTTTTTTTTTTTTTTGTGGTGAGTTTTTCTGCCTTGTCATTTTATCCAGACAAGAATATATGAATGAGGGCATAGTATACTAAAAGGGTGGCAAAGACCCCAGAGAAATGTGCATTAACCAAATCAGAAGAGACCCCCAAATCATGGGGAGAAGAAAGGGGATAAAAAGAAGTTAAAAAAATTTAAAAAAGAAAGAAAAATAAAAATATATATATATTATACTGGTGAATAGAATAGAGCCACCCACCTGATTTTGGGAGTATTTTGGTCTCTTAGAAGAAACTACCTCCCAAAATTTTAAAGAAAGAAAAAAAATAAACATACACACACACACATACACACACAAATAAGGGTAAACATGATGAAGGGATGGAATATGACTGTAAAAATGAAAAATTTTTTTAAAATTTTTAAAAAAGGATTTGATAAGATAAGTTGGTTGGAAACAGAAAGAAAAAGAAATTGGAGAGATTTTGCTCAGGATGGAGACTAGAATAAACCTTGTGCTAGATTTATGGTCTATTTTGATCTATTAGAAGTTGTATCCCAAAAGTTTTTAGAAGAAAAAACCCTATGTGTATACAAAAGATAAAGTTGGGGCGCCTGGGTGGCTCAGTGGGTTAAGCCTCTGCCTTCGGCTCAGGTCATGATCTCAGGGTCCTGGGATCGAGCCCCATGTCTGGCTCTCTGCTCAGCAGAGAGCCTGCTTCCCCCTTTTTCTCTCTCTGCCTCTCTGCCTATTTGTGATCTCTGTCTGTCAAATAAATAAAATCTTTAAAAAAAAAAAAAAGATAAAGTTAAATAACATGAAGGGTAAAATATAACTATAATAATAAAGATTCAAAAATATTGTTTTTTAAGAAAGGTATTGTTAAGATAAACTAGTTAAAAAACATTAAAATAGGAATGAGTAAAAGTTAAAAAAATTAGAATAAGAAAAAATTTTAAAAATTTAATTAACTTTGCAAGACTAAAGAATCATGGGGAGAAAGCCATGAATTCCATGCTTTGCTTTCCCCTCCTCTGGAATTCCTCCGTTCTCCTTGATCAGTGAGCTTTGTCTTGGCTGTATGTTCTTGCTGATCTTCTGGGGGGAGGGGCCTTTTGTAGTGATTCTCAAGTGTCTTTTCCCAAGGCAGAATTGCTCCACTCTTGCCATATGCCAGGCCAAGTAATCTGCTCCAGTTCGCTGTCAGGAGCTTTTGTTCCCTGAACACTTTCCGTAGAGCTCTGGAGAACAGGAATGAAAATGGTGGCCTCCCAGTCTCCATCCTGGAGAAGCTGAGATCTTGGGGCTCCACTCGTCAGTGCGCCCTCAGAGAAAAACGCTCAATCACTCCTGTCTCTCTGGTCTCTGGCCACACTCTGAGCTAACCCAGCCTGTGACTGAGTGTTTCTTCCTCTGGCACACAGCCCCATTTAGAGTCTCCAAACCCAGCAGATCCCTGCTCCTCTTCAGGGGTGTGTTGCTGGATCTGCCACCTGTGAGGTCTCTGCTCAAAGAGCAGTGGTCCGACTGTGCCACGGGTCACAGTTTAAAGTAACCCCGAGCTGAGAGCTCACTCCTTGGCTCTGTCTCTGTAGTCGGCTTCCCCACTCTGATACCTGTGAGTTCTGCTACACTCAGACAACCCGATCCTTCTGTGACCCCATGGGACCTGAGACCACACTGTCCCCGCGAGGGCTCCACCCCCACTTACCCTCTGGAGCGATGTCCCTGAGTGGAGCAGACTTCCAAGAGTTCTGATTTTGTGGTCCGTTGCTCTGCCGCTTGCTGGGAGCTGGCCCCTCCCCCCGTGGTCTATCTTTCCATCACTTCAGATTCACTTCTCCTCATGTCCTACCTTTCAGAAAGTTGTCGATTTTCTGCTTCTAGAATTGCTGCTCTTCTTCTCTTCAATCTTCTGTTGGATTTGTAGGTGTTTGGAATGGTCTGATAAAGTATCTAGCTGATCTCCTGCCACCTGATGTCATCTCAGCCTGCTACTCCTCCGCCATCTTGATTCCTCCTCCCTTTTTTACTTTTTTAAAGGTTGGTTCTAATATGTAAAACAGAGCTTCAAGCTTCTTTTCCTCTTGCCTTCATCTGACTATGAAATACATGACAAACAGACATAAATTCTCCTAGGCTAAGATTATATTCTATATTTCCAATCTAAACAAGCTTGTTTCTTTTAAAGAAGAATCTTAGAGATCATGACTTTTGTAGGGTTGTGTTAACTCTGGGGTACAGAGAAGACAATAAAACATCCAAAGATCTGGAAAATATGGTTGTATTAGTATATAGAAGCTAGTTTTTGTACCTGTCAATGAATTGATGATTCAGAGACATTTTTTAAAATGATTGGGGTGATATATATTACTATCTGACATTAATTTATATTACTATCATATTATTAACTGATAATTATCAATTAATTATTAGAGTAAATAGTAATCCTCTAATAATATCAACTATATTAACTAATCAACATAAATATGGTCAATAATGATTATATCAATCATTATAACAAATATTATTTGTAGTAATCTATATTAGTATCAGATAAAATAAAGGACAAAAAAATTGTTGCTAAAGGCAAAGAAAGACGCTTTAGTTTATGAAAGAGTCCATCAGATAATTGTTGATATAACAACTATCAGCACATATGCAGCTAACAAAGAGAGGCCCAAAACATATGAAACAAAAGCTAACAAAATTGAAGGAATAAATATACAATTCAACAATAATAATTAGAGACTTCACTACTTCTCTTTTCCTAATGGACAGAGAAAGAAGGGAGAAGATCAGCAAAGAAATAGAAGGCTTAAACAATACTATAAAATTAATAGGGAAAAAAGAATCTGTAGAATATATGACTTGAAACAATACACATGCTTTCTAAGTGCATATGAAATATCTCCCAAAGTAGATCATATATTAGATCAGTAAAAAAAGCCTAAATAAATTTAAAAGAATTGAAATCACACCAAGTGTGTTCTTTAACCATAGTGAAATTTGAAATCAACAGAAGGAAATTTGGGAAATTCACAAATATATGAAAATTAGGCATACTTTTAAATAACATTACATAGAAAATCATTAGCAACCAAACCAAAGCTATTAGAACCAATAAATAAGTTTGTACAATACATGGTATATATACTGAAATCAGTTATATTTTATACACTAGCAATAAGCAATCTAAGAATGAAATTAAGAAAATAATTATTTTTATATCAAGCTGGAAAGAATAAAACAATAAATTTAGGAAGTGTAAGACTTGCATACTTAAAAAAAAAAAGTCACTGAAATAAAGAAGATCTAACTGAACAGAACGACATCACATGCTTATGGTTGAAAAATCTGAGTTCATTAAGATAGAAATGCTCCCCAAATATATCTATCGATTTAATGTAGTTTCTATCAAAATCCCAACTTCTTTCTGTAAAAATTAAGAGACTGATTCTAAAATCATATGAAAGTTGCAAGGGGGCCCAGAATAGCCTAAACAATTTGGAAAAAAGAAAAACGAATTTGGATGACTCACTGTTTCTGATTTTTAAAAATTTACTACAAAGCTACAATAACCAAAACAGTGTGGTACTGCTGTAGGTTGGACATATAGATCAGTTGGATAGAATAATGAATAAAGAGATAAACTCATACATATGTCCAACTGATTTCAAGAACATTGCCAATATAACTCATCTTTTCATCAAATGGTGCTGGGACAACTGGATAGCCACAGGGGAAAGAATGAAGTTAGACCTCTCTCACACAACATTGATAAAAATTAACTCAAAATGATCTAAATAAGAGTTAAGACTACAAAACACTTAAAAGAAAACAGAGGTATAAATCTTCATGACCTTGGATTAGGCAGTATTTTTTAGATATAACACCAAAAGCATGATAAACACAAGAAAAAAAGAAATTAATTAACTGAAAAAAATTTGGGGAGTGAAAACTTTTTTGAGTTTCAAAGAATACTCAATAAATTGAATAGACACCCTACAGAGTGAAGGAAAATATTTGCAAGTAATACGTATGATAAAGATCTAGTATCCAGAATATATAAAGAACTCTCACAACCTAGTAGTTAAAAGGCAAATATCCCTGTAAGAAAATATGGATAAAGCTTTTGAATAGGTATTCCTTCAAAGAAGTGCAAATGACCAATAATTATATGAAGAAATTCTCAGAATCACTAGTCATTAGTAAAATGTAAACAACCTAAATCAAAACCATGCTGAGATACAATTTTTAACCCACTAGGATAGTTGTCATAAGAAAGACAGAAAATGTGAGTAAGTATGGATAAGGTTGTGGGAAATCAGCCCTCATACATTGCTGGTAGGAATGCAAAATGAGGCAGATGATTTGGAAAAGAGTTTATTAGTTTCTCAATAAAGATAAATGTAGGGTTTCCACACGGCCTTATTTATATACTTAAGAGAGATAAAAATATATGTCTGTACAAATACTTGTACACAAATGCTTATAGTAGTATTATTCACAATAGCCAAAAAGTGGAAACAATTCACATGTTCATTAACAGATAAATGAAGAAAGAAATGTGGTATATACAAACAATGGAACAGTATTCTGCCATAAAAATGAAGTATTGATTCAAGCTACAACATGGCTGAACCTTGAAAATATGCTACATAAAGAAGCCATACACAAAAGGCCATAGATTGTGGATTCCCTTCATATGAAATGTCCAGAAAATATGAAAATCCATAGAGAAAGAAAGTAGACTAGTGTTTGCCAGAGGCTGGGAGACAATGTGAGGAGTGATTGCTAGTGAGTTAGAGGGGAGTAGAGGGGAGCCAAATGGAATTTGTGGGGTAATGAGAATGTCCTGGAATTAGATAGTGATGATGTTTGCATGCATAAAGCCCACTGAATTATACATTTACTTAAAATGTTTTTTACTTGAAGTACAGTTGACACATAATATTAAATTAGTTTCAGGTGTTCAACGTAGTAATTCAACAATTGTATACAATATAATTTTGTTACAGTATTATTGGCTACATTTCCTGTGCTTTGCTTTTCATCCCTATGACTTAGTTATTTAAAACTAGAGGTTTGTATCTCTTAATTTCTCTCACCCATTTTACCCAGCCCCTAGTCCCCTCCCTCTTGGCAGCCCCAGTTTATTCTCTGTATTTATGAGGCTATTTATTTTTCTCTTTTTCTTGTTTTTGTTATTTGTTTGTATACCTTAAAAGAGTGAGTTTAATGGCATGTGAATTATATTCCATATTTTTTAAAGATGTGATAAACAAAAAATATGCCAATATACATCTATCTTCTTTCCTGTACTGGATACTGTTTCAGCATTATCTCAGTACATCTCCCAACACACACTATTTAATATAGGGTGAATGTTAGGTTCAGGAAGGTGAAGTGTCATGCCTAGAGTCACACCAGTCATTCTAGTAAGTCACAGAACTATTTCAAATACTATTCCATTTGATTCCTTGGTATGTTTAATAAAACAAATTGATCCTGAAAGCTGATAAAAATTAAGTTAATGCTTAATAGATTCAGTCAGAGCAAACAAGCATATTTGTAGATGTGGACAGCATGGCCATCAATTATATGAGTATTTCATAAACATTATGTACTTCTTAGGTATAAGTGCCCTGTATGTATAGCATATACTTGTTAGGATCAAGAAGTGTCCATCGCTTTGGTCTCTGGGATATCAGTGAGTAACTCACATCTGTTCCTTACTGTTGCAGAGCCTGTAGTCTGATATTATTGATCCCCTCTTAGATGCCAGGTAGTATACTAGGTTTCCAAGAAGGAGAAGAGGGTTGGAGGCTTGGGTGAGGAATAGAGATATTTGTATTTCCTCTCCTCGATGGTGGTTGATATGTTCGCTTGTAATTAAAACCTTGCAAAGGTGACACTGTGCTACACTTTCCCCATGTCTCCTTTCTTTTTTGTTGGGATTATCATTCATGGGTGGAAACACATTGGCTTGTAGCTTTGCGCAATTCAACAGAACTTGATTTAAATAGAAAAATGTCTGTAAACAATAATTTTCTGTCAACAACATGCTGTCACTTTCCAAAGAAAACATGACTGCTGGTAGACTGACTGTGAATACCCAAGCCAGAATTTGGCAAGGGCCTTTAGGTAACATCTAATTCTAAAAAGTATTATGACATCTTAAATAATTTCAGTTTTATATTTTACATGGGAGATATTACCTCAGGTGGATGATTCCCTTGAGGGCCACCCTGGGACATTTTTTATGTACTGATTCTGAGTCACCAATTCCATTTCATTTTGAGCTCTTTATTTCCTTATTCCCCCCAAGAGAATCAGAAACTTGGAATTTGTTTGTTTGTTAGCTTGGCTGTTTCCTTGCTCAGCTAAATTTTGTGTCATGTGTTCCAAATATTCTTTAAGAGTCCAAAAATGAGAAAAAAATGGTTTGGCCAATATGATACTCAATTACGTATCATGGATCAGATATAATGTCTAAGGCTGCATTGTACAAAAGCATATTGACTTGAAATTGACCTAACAATAGAGCAAGTTACTCTATCCCAAAAAAAAAGAAAGAAAAAAAAAAACCACACATGGACTTCAGAGGGAAGGCAGATTCTAGGCAAGGCGTTGACAATGGTTTAATGACCCCATCAAGGACCTACGTTGTTCTGCTGTTGTCAACTCTGGACTCATTCCAAGACTGGGTCTTCTCATGGTTGCAAGAGGATTGTCAACAGCATTTCATTGCCTGCAGCCCGACTGAGTCAATGTAGGAAACATATTATCCTCCCCCCACCACTGTCACCAATCAATAATAATTTCCAGAGGAATACTTGGTTTAGACTAATCTGGCTTTATCCCTGGGCCTGAGGCAACCTCACTCTGGGTTATATGTTTTATGCCTAAAGAAGAAGTTTGAGTAGATGGTCAAAAGTCTATGCCATTTATGGTTTGATTCTTTATCTGAAAACAGGGTAAAGGATTTAAAATTTGTTTCGGTTGGATTATAAGATCTTAATATGTATGTGTAAGGAAGAAACTATTAAGTTTAAGTCTAGTTAGATGTAGTTAAATTTAAACTTAGTATTGAGTTGGAGTTGGGAAGAAACCAGGTTGAATCCATAGGGTCTTTTCCTTTTGTAGCTCAGAAGACAGTATAGCACGATAATTTGGCTTGTTTTGAAATCACAGAGTTCAAATATGCTTGTACTTCTTATGATCTGTGTAGCTGTGGGCCAGTACTTTAAATCTTATTGTTTACATCTGTATAAAGGGGGAAATGGCACCTAACTCATTAAGTTGACGTTGATTATTGTCAAGTCGCTGGCACATAAAATGTTTTCCCATTTTCCATATCTAAGGACTGGATCAAAAAATCAGCCTTTAGTTTCAGAATTCTCTATTATGTGTGTTTGACAGGTAGCTAGCCTTCCTGGGTTTTATGTAAATAAACTTCATATGAAACCCGCATGGTCCCTTTACCAGAGCTGTGCTTTCCACTGGCTTCATGAAAGACCTTCCTAGTCTTCTCTAGCAAAAGTCCACCAGGAAAGTGGATTTTTCTTGTATCACAAGGACAGTAGAACATGGACTACATCCAGGCTCTCCAGTGTTTGCTACAGTAATATCAGGGTGGGAGGGGAGTGCAGTGAAAGCAAAGCTCCTGCTGTAAGGTGGATGTCATATTGACATGCCCGGAAGGCTTTGTGCCTCAGATATCTGTGGGAAGCAAAAAGTGGCCAGACTTCAAATTATGGAATGTATACTTGAAAGAAGATGCTTTGCAACATGACTCCAGAGATATGAACTAATATTTTTTCTGTGCTTATTCATTCAATTTAAAATAACAAAGGCAAATTTTTTGTCCTGCAACTATGTTAATTTTGCCTGTTCTTTTATAATTTATTTAAAAATGTTAGCTGGTCTGAAATATCTGTGATGATACAAAGTTTTGTGTTTTGTTTAGTTCTGTTTGAATGTATACCCTCAAACCAGTTTCCAGTTTCTAGAAAGAGAGAGAGAGAGAAGAAAGAAAGAAAAAAAAAAACAGTTGGCTTTACATGGTGGCTTATCAGTTCATTTATTTTGCAAATAGCCTTTTGAATCCTTTTGAATTAAGTCAAATAAAACTAGGTATTAATTAGTAATTACTTAAAAGTGTTTAAATAGCCATTAAAAAAATCTCTCTAATCCTCCACAACATCAAAGCAATTTTGTGCAAGTGGTTTGCTTTTACTGTGACATACTGAAAATGTTCAGTTGGATATGAGATGTCAGATAGAAGGCATCCTGTGATTTAATGCAGGGAGATGCTCATGAAGGTACTGAAGAGCAGTCTCTCCCTGTTCCTCAAATCAAACCCTCTATACAACTCATTCGGATTACAAGGATCCATTCAGAGCTGAAGTCAGTGGCACCCACTGCTTCCCATTCCATTTTGCAGATATATATTTACATAGAATTGTCTCATTCTGTTACCAGCACCACTTGTTATTTGTAGTAAAATATTTATATTCCCCTGCCCTCTGCTTATTTCCTAGAAATACATGTAAGAACATTAAAGATTGATTGTTTAATCAATCAATTTATAACTGCGTAAATCAGCTGAAAAGTTGTCTTTTACAATTGAAAAATTGAAATGTGTGTGTGTGTTGTGTGTGTGTGTGTGTGTGTGTGAATGCATGTGTGTCTATTCACAGGAAAAATTGGGGGGAAATGGTACAATATTTAAAAGTATAAATTTAAATGAAAAGGAGTGCTTACCAACATATGTTAAAACATAGGTGAACCTTAAAAACATGATGCTTTATGAAAAGAACCAGTCACAGAAGACCATATATTGTATAATTCCACTTATATAAAATGCCCAGAATAGAAAAATCTGTAAGAACAGAAGATATAACAATGGTAGCCCAGGGCTAGGTGAATGGAGATATTGGGGGTCTTGGCCAAGGGGTATGAGGATTTTGGGGGGGTAGTGACCATATTCTAGATTCAGTTGTGGTGAAGTTTCCCTGAATCTATGACTGTATTAAAAACCATTGAACCATATAGAGTTAGAATGTAGAAAATAAAACTTTAAAATTTAATAAAGTAATTCAAACAAAATTATTGAAGCTTTACAAAAATGGAATCATTTAAAACAATTTAACTTTTGCAAAGGCAAAACAAATTCTGTCTGTGGGTGAAAGTCAACCTTCAGAGGTAAAAATTACAACACCTTCTCTAAAGACCAGCAGAAGTTTCACTCATGGTTTTATTGATTTCTTCAGGAAATGGAGACTGGTTCTGGCCATTTGGGGGCTTCAATGAGACGCTCTCAAGCGATATGAGAAATGTAAAAGTCCGACTCTATCATTGTACACAAAATATAAGAAGAGGTATGTTCAAAGGAACAAAAATCTGGCAGGAAAGAAAAGAAGGTTATTGAATCTTTGCTATGGACTCTCCAAAAAAAATGCTAAAGAGAGGAGTAGAATCTTTGGATCAATGACTATGTGTGAGCTTCTTGTTCAGGTAAAGTTAGGACAATCTAATCTGAACTTTATATATAGATTTATTTATTGATTTACTTATAATTCTATAATACCATGGATGAGAAAGCTAAACCTTGACTCCAATTACACAGCTAGAAAGTGGAAAAGCTAGGATTCAAATCAAGGTTTTCTGATTGACCCAGGAGTTCCTTTCTTCTCTTAAAACTTCAGTTGATGGTCTCTGGGTATTGGCAGTGTGGGTCGGCACATGCAGATTTGGTCCCTGAATCTGTCTTCCTGTGTGATCTTCATTCACATCTCAGAGACCCGCTTTCCTCTTATATAAAAGTTAGACCTTTGCTGTAGATCATTTTAAAGGTATCTCCCAAGTCTAATAAATGAGCGTTATGCAGCATGCTTCTACAAAAGTGTTAACATTCCAGATTGACTAGAGCTTCATCACCGGTGGTTTAAATTGCCTTAAGGATTTAAGACACACTTTCAAGTAATAAAGCCATTTAGGCAATTTAAATCTGCATTAACTATGAGCTTTTGTCTACTGACCTACTCAAGAATGCTTTTTGTTTTTTGTTTTGTTTTGTTTTTGTGGGAAACTGAGCACTACAGAATTTCCTTAAGGGAGATCTTATCCAAGCTTATGTGATGCAGACACAAAAGTGATATGGTAAATAAAAGCTGAATAATAGCATTTTGTTCTTGAGGAATGAAGTAATGATTAGAGACAGATTCATAATATAAACCACAGAGGTTACCCAAAATGAAAATGTGCAAGGTCAGCTCCTAGAGGTGATGTAAGGAATTTATTCCTGGTACACAACTGTTTGTGGGTTGATCCTGACCAACAGTAGATGAGCTCGCACAGTAGCTTGCTTTTAACCTCAGTTGAAAAGCATTCTGGCTCCTAGGTGAGGCACGTTCTGTGTTTCATATTTAAAAAAGAAAATAAAGGAATATATATCTTACAGAATTTCATTTCACTACTTGATATAAAGAATTTTTATATTGACAAGGCTAACTGGTTTGTAAGAGAATTTAAAGCGATTCTGATAGGGAAAATGGTGGTATCAAACTGGTTAAAACTGAAAAAACTCCCTGTGATCTCTCACATGTTCATTGAAATAGCCTAGGAACATTTGCTCCATGAAATTCCAATTAGTGATAAACTGTTTAAATACTTGCAATAATATACTGAAATGGTGATCTTAATGTTTTCAAAACTCATATCAACTTCTTTTTTTCTCTCATAATAAGTCTTTTTTAATAGGTGGAAAAAATTCTTTTCAAAGCTTGTGGGTATGTATAAAACAAGATTACTTTTAATCCAATGGTCTGCTTATGTGAGATAATCCAACCTACACTCTTTTCTTTTTTTAAAGATTTCATTTATTTGACAGACTGAGACCACAAGTAGGCAGAGAGGCAGGCAGAGAGAGAGGAGGAAGCAGGCTCCTTGTTGAGCAGAGAGCCTGATGCGGGGCTCGATCCCAGGACCCCGGGATCATGACCCGAGCCGAAGCCAGAGGCTTTAACCCACCGAGCCACCCAGGTGCCCCTAACCTACACTCTTTTCATCCAAGAAAATTAAAGGGAGTGGCCCAGTAGGGGGTTAGCTTTATCATGCTCTCAAGTTTTACTGTTAACAAACTCCTCTAACGATTCTAATTGGGGAATTTAATTTTATTGGAGGCACACTGAGGGACAAACCATGCATTAGGTTCCTTTTTCATGAGTTGATGAACCCTAGCTTAAAAGAAGGGTGAAGGTGCTTTGTGCCATTTTGAGCTGCCATGCAAAACCAAACCAGAAAGGTGTTTCCTTTGAACAGTTCACTTCAACAGAGCTGCAGAGGAAAAAACACTGTCTAACTCTTCGAATAAAAGCATGCACAGGCCTTAAGGGCTTGTATCTTCATTGCTCAAATCCTTACCCCTTAATGGCTTTTTCTTTCGCTTCTCTGTCCTGAAACTGTGTGATAACTTACCCAGAAAGTCTTCTTAGGGAATCTGACTTTACATTAGAACAACTTGGCAATATTTGCACAGAAGCTGGAAGAAAGGTCTTTTCTGAGATGTACAAAGAGGTGGAGCATGTGTGGATCACTGATTAGACAAGGCAAACAGGCACAGAATGTAAGAGGGATGGAATAGAACTGAACATATGTCAAAGAAAGTCATTTGACCTGTATTTACACTCCAGCAGAAAATAGAAAATAGTAGGCAGATTGAGATTTCACAGTAAAGTATGGTAAAAGAATTCTACTTAAAATTGCAGTTAGAGCTCTGTTGACTTCTTATGATGACATTGACAAAATGCAAAATGTCCTCGTATCCCTATGCTGTGGTAACTTTGACATTTCTAAAGCTTCCTGAATTCCTTATAGAAGTTTCCATAGAAACCCAAAGATATATTCTTAGAAACAGGTGAATTAAAAATGTCCTGTTTTGAATCAGTAGGTACCATAGAAGAAATGACAACTTATGTATATGAAAAGTTGTCTTTCAAAAACAGTTTGGTGTAAACATGAGAGACATGAAATTTCATTATTAAGAGGGATAGTATTAATCACAGAAATTACTAGCAAGTACTTACTATTTTACAAAAGCATCATATCCATTATTTAATTGTTTCTGATCAGAAGTCCCATGACTCTTTTATCTGTTTTTTATAATCTCTGTTTTATGGAAGTGTAAGTTGATACTTGGCTGAAGTAAGTCATCTCCATTTGTATACCAACACTTTTCTTTCTGTCAGATTTGATGAAAGTAGGCAAGTAAATGTTGATGTGGACCTGAATTCAAATTTCACTTAAGGAAACCATTCTATGCTAAGACTGTAAATAAACAAGCACACAAACAAATAAAAAAAACTCTTAAGGCATTTAGGAAACTCTTAAGTCATTAGGATGACTAATGTGGAAAAAACTCTTTTATTCAGAGCAGAATTTTATGACTGGAAGAACCTGAAAAGGTTATTCTGAAACTTTCCTATAATTTCTTTTCATATTGAAGAGAATGTGGTCACTCTTGTGATGAATAGTTTCCAGATGTGTCACTATATAGAGCAGTTCTTTGGATATCACTGATTGAATTATCTTGGAGGAGATCAAATTATACTTATGTAATCAGTAGAAATTTAAGTAATTACTATCTTTCTGGAGATTTTTTAAAATTACAACTATTTTTCTAAAATCTTGGACGAAGAAATTTGTAATATGGGTCTCTGAAGAGATTTAGTTTTCCCCATTATTTCTAAGTAATCATTTATGCATATGCATGTGTTCTTTCCAAACAAGTTTGGTTCTTTCAGAAACCAAGGAGTGGAATTATGGAGAGATGGTGACCAAAGTGGCATCATTTCTGAAGCTCTCTAAAGCCCTACATAAAAACAGATTGTGCCAATAAATAACAAAACCAAAACCCCTGACAGCATTTACAACAAAACCATGCAAAGGATATCCCATACATTCCAAAATATACATGGGTGAAGATAGCCATCGATAGCCATGGGACATGTGGGATGATGAATGGGTAGAAGGAAACAGTGTAGTGTCTGATGATCATGAAAACCCTGAGAATAGAGAAATCCCAAAGAACCAGCTGGCACACAGGAGGACCAACCTGTGAACAGCAGCTGGCACTGACAGGGTTTTGTCTTCTGCATTGAGTCAATATAAAGAACAGAAAGTATCAGAGCAGTGTGAGCTCCATGGGTTATCCAAAGTTACCTTCCAGGGTTCCCATCTAGGATAGGACCTCAAACTGAGGAGAAGCTACCATTCAGTCATGGAATCAAAATTGAGGACAGACAGAGTAGAGAAAAGGATAGAGAAGGTCTAGATCTAAGTAGGGAAGGAACAGAGCTAGGATAGCCCATAGTGAGCTGCCATATTTTTGAACATAGGATACATGGAATGAATGAACAAGCTTTGTGACATTAGAAACCATACTCTGAGCCACGCTTCCTGCAAAAGTTCAGGTCCCCCCCACCAAAAAAAATGTTCATGCCAACAAATTTGCATAAAAATACTTAATAGAAAATTATTTTGAAGTCAAATGCCATACCAAATTATCATAAGAAAAAAGATAATAAGCAGCAAAATAATTACTAATCAAACATGCCAGAAATACTTGTCCACAGATAAATTGGAAGTGTAACATTTTATTTAATAATGAGGCAAAAGGCATTAAGGAAATGATGCAAGACGTGAAAGAATAACAAAATCAGAATTTTTCTAAATGTTTCCATTTTTCTAAGGTTGCAGTGAAGTAGTTTTGTGCTTAGACAACATATATGATAAACCACAAATAAATGAGGCAGAGATTGGGGAGTACGTACAAAATATTTTAATTTTTCTTAGGAATGTGATTGTCAATGTAGAAGAAAGGTGGTACAGATGTAAGATATGAAGGCAGAGTAAAATCCTGTAGCCTTATATTTTAAATAGAAGAATTATATGAACTCAAGATATATTTTAAATTTAATAACAATATATGTATTTTACATGTTATAATTATAATAATAATTATTATTAATATATATTAATTATATGTATATAGAGTTGAACCCTGAACAACAAAGGTGTTAAGGGCACTGACCCCCTGCACATTCAAAAATTAGTGTATAACTTTTGACTCCCAAAACTTGACTACTTACAGCCTACTGTTGACCAGCAGCCTTACTAAGAATATAGTTAATTTATATATATTTTGTATGCCATATGTATTATAGACCATATTCTTATAATTAAATAAGCCCAAAGAAAGAAAATGTTAAGAAAATCACAAGGAAGAGAAAATATGTTTACAGTACTGTGTCAAAAAAATATGTGTATAAGGGGACCCATGCAGTTCAGATCCATGTTGTTCAAGGGTCAGCTGTAGTTAGGTATGTTATAATAGCATATACCTTTATTTTATATAATGTGTGTGTGCATTTGTGTGTGTGTGTGTGTGTCCTTGCTGGTCCTGAAAAAGATCTCAAACTTTGATCAAACCAGTAACACTGAGCATATTAAGAGTCAAGATTGTGGTTTTTAGAATACCATCTCCCACTATAAGACACTAAGGATTCTTGGGGATATAACTGATTTTGTGTCTCAGGCAGAAAATATAAAGGATGAAAGAGGAAGCCATGAAAACTGCTAGAGTCATATCAGATGGACTCAGGAATCTATGTATAGAGGGTCCCACAGGCCAAAGATGAGATCATGACCTTTAATAGGGTCTATTCAACTGACCAAGCCAACTGACCAAATTAAATATAATTAAATTCACAGATTGATAATGATGTGTTTGTGTGTATACATACATATGCAGGCATTCTTCATTTTACTAAACTTGGTTTTATTGTGCTTCACAGAGACTGGTTTTTGTTTGTTTGTTTGTTTGTTTTGTTTGTTTTTTACAGCTTGAAGGTTTGTGGCAACCTTGCATCAAAGAAATCTGTCAGCACCATTTTTCCAATAGCATTTGCTCACTTTGTGTCTCTGTGTTACATTTTGGTAATCCTCACAATAGTTCCAATTTTCATTATTATTATACATGTTATGGTGATCCGGGCTCAGTGATCTTTGAAGTTACTATATTAATTGTTTTGGGGCACCACAAACAAGGCCCGTGTAAGATGATGAACTTAGTCTATAAGTACTGAGTGTGTTCTGACTGCTCCACCAACCAGACATTCCCCATCTCTCTCCTCTTCAGGCCTCCCTATCCCCTGAGATACAATATTGAAAATAAGCCAGTTAATAACCCTGCAATGATCTCTAAGTGAAATGGGCAGATGAAATGTAGAGTCACACATCTCTCGTTTTAAATAAAAAAACTAGAAATACCTTGCAACAAACAGCCAAGTTGTGAGTGTAAAGGAAAAGTTCTTGAAAGAAATTAAAAGTGCTAGTCCAGTGAACATATGAATGATAAGAAAGTGAAACTGCTTTATTATAGATATGGAGAAAGCTTTAGCGGTCTGAACAGAAGATCAGAACAGCCATAACATTCCCTTAAGCCAAAGTCCAATTCAGACCAAGGTCCTAACTCTCTCCAGTTCTGGGAAGGCCGAGAGAGGTGAGGAAGCTGCAGAAGAGAAGTCTGATGCTAGCAAAGGTGGTTCATGAGGGTGAAGCTGTTTCCATAACATAACATAGCTGTTACCCTGCTTGCAGGGTAAAGCAGCAAGTGTTGATGTAGAAGGTGCAGCAAGCTATTCCAGAAGCTCTAGCTGAGATCATTAATGAAGGTGGCTAATCTAAACAACAGATTTTCAATGTAGACAAAACGTCTTCTATTGGAGGAAGATGCTATCTGGGACTTTCATACTTAAGGAAAGGTCAGTGCCTGGCTTCAAAGCTTCAAAGGAGAGGCTGACTTTCTTTGGGGCTAATACATCTGGTGACTTGAAGCTGAAGCCAGTGCTCATTTACTATTCTGAAAATCCTAGGGTTCTTAGGAATTATGCTAAGAAGACTCTGCCTGAGCTCTATAAATGCAATAATAGAGGTTGGATGATAGCATATCTGCTTACAACACAGTTTACTAAATATTTTAAGCCCACTGTTGAGACCTGTTGCCCAGGGCGGGGCGGGGGGGGGGTGGGCAAAAAAAAGATTACAAATACTTCTGCTCATTGACAATGCACCTGGTCACCCAAGAGCTCTACTGGAAGATTATTATTGTTTTTATGCCTGCTACCACAACATCCATTCTGCAACCCATGGATCAAAGAGTCAATTTAGGGGTGCCTGGGTGGTTCAATCAGTTAAGCCTCCAGCTCTTGATCTCAGCTCAGGTCTTGATCTCAGGGCCATGAGTTCAAGCCCCACCCCCCCAAAATAAAATAAATAAATAAAAAGATTCATTTTGACTTACAAGTCTTTTTTTTTTTAAGATTTTATTTATTTATTTGACAGAGAGAGAGAGATCACAAGTAGTCAGAGGCAGGCGGTGGCGGGGTGGGGGGGGGCGGAAGCAGGCTCCCCGCTGAGCAGAGAGCCCGATGCGGGGCTCCATCCCAGGACCCTGAGATCATGACCTGAGCCGAAGGCAGAGGCTTTAACCACTGGGCCACCCAGGTGCCCCTCAAGTCTTACTATTTAAGAAATATATTTTGTAAGGGTGATTTCTCTGATGGATCTGGGTAAAGTCAATTGAAAACCTTTTGGAAAGGATTTGCCATTGTAGATGCCATTAAGAACATTCATGATTCGTGGGAAGAAATCAAAATATCAGCATGAATAGGAGTTTGGAAGAAGTTGATTCCTAGCCTCCTGGATGACTTTGAGGGTTTGAGACTTGAGTGGAGGAAGTAACTACAGATATGGTGGAAACAGCAAGAGAATCTAGAATCAGAACTGGAGCTTAGAGAGGTGACTGAATTGCAGCAATCTTATGATGAAACTTAAATAGATGAGGAGTTGCTTTTTTGGATCAGCAAAGAAAATGGTTTCCTATGATGGAATCTAGTCCTAGTGAGTTACTGTGAAGACTGTTGAAATGACAACAAACGATTTAGAGTGTTACATATATTTAGTTGATAAAGCAGCAGTAGGAGTTGAGAGGATGGACTTCAGTTTTGAAGAAAGTTCTCTGGTGGGTAAAATCCTATCAAACAGCATCACATGCTAAAGGGAAATCACTTGTAAAAGGAGGAGTGAGTCATGTGGCAAATTTTATTACCTTATTTTAAGAAATTATCACAGTGACTGCAACCTTCAGCAACCACCACCATGATCAGTCAGCAGCCATCAATATGGAGGCAAGACCTCCCACCAGCAAAAAAAAAAAAAAAAAAAAATTACAGCTAATGAACACTCAGAGGATGCTTAGCATTTTTTACCAATAAAGTATTTTTTAAACTGAAGTATGTACTTGTTTTCAGACATGATGCTACTTCACACTTAGTATACTACAATATAGTGTGAACATAACTTTTATATGCACTGGAAAACCAAAACATTCATTTTGACTTGCTGTATTGCAATACTCGCTTTATTGCAGTAGTTCAGAAAAAAACCTGCAATACCTCTGAGATATACTTGCATTAACTGACTTCTTTTGGAGAATGATAGCTATTCAGTTATTTATGTTGAAAGTGGATAAAAAGAAAGAATCAAGCATTTATTCTACTTTTGTAAAGAAAATGTACCCCTGGTTAACCAAATAGAAGATGAGGAGAAGCATCTCTTTATAAAATATCCCTATTAATGAAAAAGCACAATGGAATTAGAATATTGTCACTTTGCAATTCCCAGTGAACTGCTGGACCTAGGTTTTAAGCATCAAAAGGCACTAACATAACAAAAGAAAGAACTGAACATTAGCCATCTCCTGATATACCATCTATAGCCTTTTAAAATAGGGATACCGTCCACATACAAAATATTTTACCCTTTTAAGGTCTAAAATCTAGTGGTGCTTTGTATATTCATGAAATTGTGAATCATTATCATTTTCTCATTCCATGACATTTTTAGTACCCTAACAAAGCTACCATCCAATAGCAGTCACTCGGCACCCTTTTCCAAAAACTTAGAAACCCCTAATCTATGTTCTGCCTCTAGAGATTTGCCTATTTTGGATATTTCATGTAAATGGAATCATACAATATGTGGCTTTTAGCAACCAGTTTTTTTTTTCACTCAGCATAAATATTTTCAAAGTTTATCCATGTTGTAGAAACTGTCCATACTTTGTTCCTTTTTGTGGTTGAACACTGTTCCACTGCATAGGTATACCACATTTTGTTAATCCACTCATCAGCTGATGGATTTTTTTTTCTACTTTTTTGGGTATTTTAAATAACCTTCTGTAAGTGTTATAAGCATTTTTTTGTAGACCTATTTATGTAGACTTATGTTTTTAATTCTCTTGAGTATGTAAATAGGAGTGGAAATATTGGGCCATATGGAAACTCTACTTTTAACTTTACTGAGGAACTGGAAACTATTTCCCAAAATGACCGCAAGAATTGAACCTGATTCTGATCAGGTTCATCCAGGTGCCCATTTGTAGGAAGTGCAAAGGACAGAGAAACTTGTTGATCTACACCACGCTGGTACAGTTGACAAAATCCAGATTGTGAGAAAGTGGACCAGTTAAATGATTTGGGTTTGTCAACAGATCAATTACGGGGAAAGAAATGGGATGGTGGAGGATCCTAGAACAAGAGACTGGGAAGACACATCAATCTTAAAAAAAGTGCAGAGTAAACCGACATGCCTAGAGATAATAAAGAAATGAAAAGATCGTGTCTAAATGAATTGAGACACTCTGTGCAATGTAGTGATTCTTAGTCAAGAAAGTAAGTTCACATTAATTCCTAAGAGACTGTGAAAAGTTGTGTACTTCAGTTTTATTTAAGTCTTTCTCTACTTATGTATCTTGGTCTTTGGGTTATTTACTTGAAATGTCTGATAGCTATTGTTATATTTTCTCTTTAACTTGTATGTATTTTTTTGTTTGCATCTCTTTCACTTATATCTATTTATCTATGTTTTCTTGTGACTTCAGAGTAACTAGTTTTAAAACCCAATCCTATATGTCCATGCTCACTTTGCTCTCATAAACAATAACATGAAATCAATTCTGTTATGGTTAGGTGAGGCAAATCCCATGTACCAGAAACATCATCTTCACCCCAAAACCACAAATAATGATATGTCACAGAATCAACCTGAATGTAATGGTCCCTGTGGAAAGAAGAGGG
>PISX010021532.1:0-33467 GCA_004024625.1 Mellivora capensis
TTTTATTTCTTCTTTGATTAAATACTTGTTTCCAGATTTTATCTACTCTGCCTTCTTTTTCTATATAAAAAATCATTTTATGGATATACAGAAGCTTTTTATATGTTAAGAATATTAATTTCCTATGTTACCAATACTTTCCTTCTCTGTTTGCATTTTAATGACAAAAATGTTAAAGTTAATGTAATATCTTTTGAAAAATCAAAGTTTTAAATCTTTATATAATCAAATACATCTTTCTTTTGCTTCAGGTCTTTCCTCTCTCTGAGTTTACTCTTAAAAAGTGTTTTTAAATCTCTTCTAATATTTTTGTAAGTTTACATTTTATATCTCGGTCTTTAGTTTATTTACAATGTGGTTTTGTATTTGTTAAGCAAGAAAATCTAACAATATTTTCCTTCTAAAGTATCAATATCTTAATATATATTTCTTAATAATACATCAGTATCCCACTGATTTGAAATGCCTTAGTCTGTTCTTAGGCTCTTCTCTGTTCCACTGATTTACTTGTCTTTTCCTCTGTAAGTACCTTGTGATTCTTAGTATAGTAGCTTTAGAGTCTGCTGAAATATCTGGACAAATGTCTTTTTGCTATTCTTTTTCAAAGATTTATTGGCAAATCTTACACATTTTCTCTCCCATAAAGTTTTATAATAAACCTATAGAGTTCCTTAAAAATCCTCATTTATGTTCAATTAAAAAGCATTATATTAATGTGTACATTTGAGAACTGACAAAATCACATGAAAAGGATGCTCTCTGCAGTGAACTTTACAGTAGTAACAACTTAAAGTAATCTAAAGTTATTATAATCAACAGAGGAATGGTTAAATAAATTATGGTATATCCACATATAGTAACTATTCTGCAAAGAAGACCCTCCAATGAATCAAAGCCTCTAGGATTCATGTTCTTGTCCAGGCCCTTCCCACATTGAATCAAGGCTGGCAGGGGTGTCTAATAAAATGTGGCAAAAGTGATGCAAAATTGTTCTTAAAAAACGAGTATTCCATCTTGATCACTGGGAACAATGCTCTGGGAGAAGCCAGCTGCTATGTAGGAAGTTGAGACCTTCCTGCTCGGAGACATCCTAGGGACCTACATGAAGAGGCCACGTGGAGGCAACAAATTGCCCAGCTAGTCTCCGCTCTTCCAAATACCCTAGCTGAGGCACAAAAACCATGTAAATGAAGAAGTCAGCTTAGATATTCAGCTCACTCAAGCCTTGGATCCCAGTCCCAGCCAACACCAGACTATAACCTCGTAAGTAACTTCAAATGAGAGCCACACAGCATATCTTGGTCAACCCATGAAACAGTAAGGCACAAAATAATTGTTTTAAGTCACTAAGTTTTGGAGTGCATGGTTTTGCAGTCATGGGTAGCCACAACAGGAGTTGGTGCCTGGAACTAGAGGCTACCATAATAAAATCCAAAACAGGTGACTTTGACTTTAAATCAGACATTGGGTAGAGGCTTGTAAATTAAGGCTAAAAAGACAGTGAGGATAATGCTATTGAAGGATGAAAGAAAGGACTAGTGTTATGTCGTTGTGAGAAGTTTGGCAATATGTCACCTACAATAATGTAGAAAACAAAAAGAATGCTTGATGAATTGGTGAACTTGGCTAGAAAATTCTAGGCAGAACATTCAAGTTGCCAAAGAGTTTCTTTTAACTACATGTGATAAGGTACAGATAAAAAGAGATGAGTTAGGAACAGAACTGCTCAGTTTTTTAATAGAATATAAAGAAAATTAAAGATATCTAACATAATCTACATGTCCAGCAAAAGGGTCTCAAAGTAAGAAATGGTCTCAGGATAAAAATTAAAGATGTAGCTGTAAGGCATTTTGTGAAATGCAACACACATGCATGTTTAATGTATGCACATTTAATAAACATACATAAGACATGTATGTGTGTTGTGTTTATATACATATATGATGGGTTTGAATTTTTAATTTTATTTAATTTTTAAGAGATTTATGAATGTTGCTTTTATCTAATTAAATGAGCCCAAATAAGATCCATAGGTATGAATACCTTATACAGGTAATGTGTATTGTTAAGAGAATAGGATTCAGAGAAACATCACCAGCTTTGACCAAAAGGAACAAAGACAGTTAAAATGAAAAGAGATTCTGAACACCTACAAACTCAACAGGAGATTGAAGAGAAGAAGGGCAGCAATTCTAGGAGCATTCTGAAAGATAGGAGGGGCAGAGAAGTGAATCTGAAGCATGGGGAAGATAGACTGCAGGGGGAGAGGCCAGCTCTCAGCAAGCAGCAGAGCGGTGGAGCACAAAATCAAAACTTTTAGAAGTCTGGTCCACTGAGGGATATCGCTCCAAAGACTGAGCAGGGGTGGAGCCCTTGCAAGGAGTGTGGGCTCAGGACCCACGGGGTCACTGAAAGATGGGGGTGTCTGAGTGTGACAGAGCTCCCAGGTATTGGAGTGGGGAAGCTGACTACAGAGAAAGAGCTGAGGAGTGAGCTCTCAGCTTGGGGTTACCTTAAATATGATCTGCAGCACAATCGGACCACTGCTCTTTGAGCAGGAACCCCACAAGTGGCAGATCCAGGGAGACTCACCTTGCTCCTCTGGAATATTTCGCCTTTGGTGACTCCAAATGGGACTGTGCACCAGAGACAGAAACACTTGGTCATTGGCTGGGTGAGCCCAGAGCGTGGCTGGAGACCAGGGAGACAGGACTGATTGACTCCTTTTCTCTGAGGGCACACTGAGGAGTGGGGCCCCAAGCTCTCAGCTCCTTTAGGTTGGAGATTGGGAGGCTGCCATTTTCATTCCCATTCTCTAGAGCTCTATGGAAAGCGTTTAGGAAACAAAAGCTCCCAAGACTGAACCCAAGCAGATTACATAGCCTGGCTCCCGGCAACGGTGGTGCAATTCTGCCTCAGGCAGAGACATTTGAGAATCACTACAACAGACCCCTCCCCAGAAGATCGGCAAGAACATCCACCCAAGACCAAGTTCACCGATCAAGTAGGACAGCAGAACTCCAGAGATAGGGGAAAGCAATGCATGGAATTCATGGCTTTCTCCCCAAGATCCTTTAGTCTTGCAAAGTTAAATTTAATTTTTTATTTGATTTTTTTAACTTTTCCTCTTTCCTCTTTTAAAGTTCTTTAACTAGTTTATCTTAACAATACCTTTACTAAAAAAAACATATTTTTAAACCTTCATTATTATAGTCATATCTTATCCCTCATTATATTTAACCTTATTTTTTTATACATACAGGTTATTTTTTTTTCTAAAAAATTTTGGGATATAATCTCTTCTAATAGATCAAAGTATGCCCTCAATCTAGCACAGGGCTTTGTTCTCATCTCCATCCTGAGCACATTCTCTCCCCCCCTTTTTTTTCTTCTTTTTTTTTTCCACCCAACTTATCTTATCAATTCCTTTCTTAGAATTTTTTTTTTAATTTTCACCTCTACAGTCATACTTCATCCCTTCATCATATGTACTCTTATTTTTGTATATATATGAGTTTTTCTTTCTTTAAAATTTTGGGAGGTAGTTACTTCTAAAAGACCAAAATACACCCAAAATAAAGTGGGTGGCTCTGTTCTATTCACCAGTCATTTTATATATATATATATTTTTTTTTTTTAAATTTCTTTATACCCCCTTTATTCTCACCCTGGCTTGGGGTCTCTACTGATTTAGTTAGCATACAGTTTTCTGGGGTCTTTGTCACCCTTTTAGTATTTTATTCTCTCATTCATATATTCTTATCTGGAAAAAATGACAAGGCGGGAAAAACTCATCACACTAAAAAAGAACAAGAGGCAGTACTGATGGCTAGGGACATAATCAATATGGAAATTGGTAATATGTCAGAACTACAGTTCAGAACAACAATTACTAAGGTGCTAGCTGGGCTCGAAAAAGGCATGAAAGATATTAGAGAAACCCTTTCTTGAAAATAAAATAACTAAAATCTAACCAAGTTGAAATTTAAAAGGCTATTAATGAGATGCAATAAAAAATGGAGCTCTTACTGCTAGGATAAATGGGGCAGAAGAGAGAATTAGTGATATAGAAGACCAAATGACAGAGAATAAAGAAGCTGAGCAAAAGAGAGACAAACAAGTACTGGATCACAAGGGGAGAATTCAAGAGATAAGTGAACCATAAGATGAAACAATATTAGAATAATTGGGATCCCAGAAGAAGACAGGAGAGAAGGGCAGAACGTATATTGGAGAATATTATAGTAGAGAATTTCCCTATATGGCAAAGGGAATGAGCATCAAAATCCAGGAGGCACATAGGAACCCCTCAAAATCAATAAAAAATAGCACCCCATCATCTTTTAAATTTTTTTGTTTGTTTGACAGAGATCACAAGTAGACAGAGAAGCAGACAGGGGTGTGGGGGGAGCTCCCTGCTGAGCAGAGAGCCTGATGGGGGGCTCGATCCTAGGACGCTGAGATCATGACCTGAGCTGAAGGCAGAGGCTTAACCCACTGAGCCACTCAGGCTCCTCCACACCCCATCATCTAATAATAAAACTTACAAGTTTTAGTGACAAAGAGAAAATCCTGCAAGTAGCTCAAGACAAGAAGTCTGTAACATACAATGGTAGAAATATTAGATTGGCAGAAGACTTATCCAAAGAGATCTGGCAGGTCAGAAAGAACTGGCATGATTTATCCAGATTTATCCATGATTTATCACTAAATGAGAAAAATATGCAGCCAAGAATACTATATCCCGGTAGGCTGTTATTGAAAATAGAAGGAGAGATAATCTAAAGCCTCCAGGACAAATGAAAATGAAAAGAATTTGCAAACTCCAAACCAGCCCTACAGGAAATATTGAAAGGGGTCCTCTAAGCAAAGAGAGAGCCTAAAAGTAGTAGACCAGAAAGGAACAGAGACAATATACAGTAACAGTCACCTTACAGGCAATACAATGGCACTAAATTCATATCTTTCAATAGTTACCCTGAATGTAAGTGGGCTCAATGCCCCAATCAAAAAACACAGGGTATCAGAATGGATAAAAAAAAAAAAAAAAACACCCATCAAAATGCTGTCTGCAAGAAACTCATTTTAGACCTGAAGACACCTCCAGATTTAAAGTCAGGGGGTGAAAAACAATTTACCACGCTAATGGACATCAAAAGAAAGCTGGGGTAGCAATCCTTCTATCAGATAAATTAGATTTTAAGCCATAGACTATAATAAGAGATGAGGAAGACACTATATCATACTCAAAGGGTCTGTCCAACAAGAAGATCTAACAATTTTAAATATCTATGCCCCTAACAATGGGAGCAGCCAACTATATAAACCAATTATAACAAAATCAAAGAAACACATGGACAATGATACAATAATAGTAGAGGATTTTAACACCCCCTTCACTGAAATGGACAGATCATCCAAACAAAAGATCAACAAGGGAAGAAAAGCCTTGAATGACACACTGGACCAGATGGACATCATAGATATATTCAGAACATTCCATCCCAAAGCAACAGAATACACATTCTTCTCTAGTGCACATGGAACATTCTCCAGAATAGATCACATCCTGGGTCACAAATCAGGTTTCAACTGGTACCAAAAGATTGGGATCATTCTCTGCATATTTTCAGATTACAATGCTCTGAAGCTAGAACTCAATCACAAAAGGAAAGTTGGAAAAAAACTCAAATGCATGGAGGCTAAAGAGCATCCTACTAAAGAATGAATTGGTCAACCAGGAAATTAAAGAATTGAAAAAATTCATGGAAACAAATGATAATGAAAACATAATGGCTCAAAATCTGTGAGACACAGCAAAGGCGGTCCTGAGAGGAAAGTGTATAGCCATACAAGCCTTTCTCAAGAAACAAGAAAGGTCTCAAATACACTACCTAACCCTACACCTAAAGGAGTTGGAGAAAGAACAACAAAGAAAGCCTAACCCCAGCAGGAGAAGAGAAATAATAAAGATCAGAGCAGAAATCAATGAAATAGAAACAAAATAACAGCAGAACAAATCAACAAAACTAGGAGCTGGTTCTTTGAAAGAATAAATAAGGTTGATAAACCCCTGGCCGGACTTATCAAAAAGAAAAGAGAAAGGACCCAAATGAATAAAATCATGAATGACAGAGGAGAGATCACAACCTACACCAAAGAAATACCAACAATTATAAGAACAAATTATGAGCAACTATACACCAGCAAATTCGACAATATGGAAGAAATGGATGCATTCCAAGAGACATATAAACTATCAAAACTGAACCAGAAAGACATAGAAAACCTGAACAGACCCATAAACAGTAAGGAGATTGAAGCATTCATCAAAAATCTCCCAACAAACAAGAGCTCAGAGCCAGACGGCTTCCCAGGGGAATTCTACCAAACATTTAAAGAAGAATTAATTCCTATTCTCCTGAAACTGTTCCAAAAAATAGAACTGGAAGGAAAACTTCCAAACTCATTTTATGAGACCAGCATTACCTTGATCCCAAAACCAGACAAAGATCCCATCAAAAAGGAGAATTACAGACCAATATCCTTGATGAACACAGATGCAAAAATTCTCACCAAAATACTAGCCAGTAGGATCCAACAGTACATTAAAAGGATTATTCACCACGATCAAGTGGGATTTATTCCTGGGCTGCAAGGTTGGTTCAACATCTGCAAGTCAATCAATGTAATACAATACATTAATAAAAGAAAGAACAAAAACCATGTGATACTCTCAATAGATGCTGAAAAAGCATTTGACATATTGCAGCATCCTTTCTTGATCAAAACTCTTCACGGTGTAGGGATAGAGGGCACATACTTCAATATCATCAAAGTCATCTATGAAAAACCCACAGCGAATATCATTCTCAATGGTGAAAAAAACTTTTCCACTAAAGTCAGGAACATGGCAGGGATGAACACTATCACCACTGCTATTCAACATAGTACTAGAAGTCCTAGCCTTGGCAATCAGACAACACAAAGAAATTAAAGGCATCTGAATTGGCAAAGAAGTCAAACTATCACTCTTTGCAGATGATATGATACTATATGTGGAAAACCCAAAAGACTCCACTCCAAAACTGCTAGAACTAGGAATTCAGTAAAGTGTCAAGATATAAAATCAGTGCACAGAAATCAGTTGCATTTCTATAAACCAACAACAAGAAAGAGAAATTAAGGGGTCGAACCCATTTACAATTGTACCCCAAACAAAAGGATACCTAGGAATAAACCTAACCATAGAGGCAAAGAATCTATACTCAGAAAACTACAGAGTACTCATGAAAGAAATTGAGGAAGACACAAAGAAATGGAAAAACATTCCATGCTCATGGATTGGAAGAACAAATATTGTGAAAATGTCTATGCCACCTAAAGCAATCTACACATTTAATGCAATCCCTATCAAAATACCATCAATTTTTTCAAAGAAATGGAACAAATAATCCTAAAGTTTATATGGAACAAGAAAAGACCCCGAATAGCCAACAAATGCTGAAAAAGAAAGCCAAAGTTGGTGGCATCACAATCCTAGACTTCAAGCTTTATTACAAAGCTGTCATCATCAAGACAGTATGGTACTGGCACAAAAACAGACATATAGATCAACGGAACAGAATAGAGAGACTAGAAATAGACCCTTACCTCTATGGTCAACTAATCTTTGACAAAGCAGGAAAGAATGTCCAATTGAAAAAAGAGAGTCTCTTCAACAAATGGTGTTGGGAAAATTGGACAGCCACATGCAGAAAAATGAAACTGAACCATTTCCTTACACCACACACAAAAATAGACTCAAAATGGATGAAAGACTTCAAGGTGAGATAGGAATCCATCCAAATCCTTGAGGAGAACACAGGCAGCCACCTCTTCGACCTCAGCCATAGCAACTTCTTCCTAGAAACATTGCCAAAGGCAAGGGAAGCAAGGGCAAAAATGAACTATTGGGACTTCATCAAGATCAAAAGCTTTTGCACAGCAGGGAAACAGTCAACAAAACCAAAAGACAACTGATAGAATGGGAGAAGATATTCACAAATGACATATCAGATAAAGAGCTAGTATCCAAGATATATAAAAAACTTATCAAACTCAACACCCAAAGAACAAAGAATCCAATCAAGAAATGGGCAGAAGACATTTCTGCAAAGAAGACATCCAGATGGCTAACAGATACATGAAAAAGTGCTCCACATCCCTTAGAATCAAGTAAATACAAATCAAAACCACAGTGAGATACCACCTCACACCAGTCAGAATGGCTAAAATTAACAAGTCGGGAAATGACAGATGTTGGAGAGGATGCAGAGAAAGGGGAACCTTCCTACACTGTTGGTGGGAATGCAAGCTGGTGCAGCCACTCTGGAAAACAGTATGGAGGTTCCTCAAAAAGTTGAAAATAGAGCTATCCTACAACCCAGAAATAGCACTACTAGGTATTTACCCTAAAGATACAAATGTAGTGATCTGAAGGGCCATGTGCACCCAAATGTTTATAGCAGCAATGTCCACAATAGCCAAATACGGAAAGAACCTAGATGTCCATCAACAGATGAATGGATAAAGAAGATGTGGTGTATATACACAATGGAATACTATGCAGCCATCAAAAGAAATGAAATCTTGCCATTTGCAATGATGTGGATGGAACTAGAGGTTATTATGCTGAGCGAAATAAGTCAATCAGAGAAAGACAATTATCATATGATCTCCCTGATATGAGGAATTTGAGAGGCAGAGTGGGGGTTTGGGAAGTAGGAAAGGAATAAATGAAACAAGATGGGCTTGGGAGGGAGACAAACCATAAGAGACTCAATCTCACAAAACAAACTGAGGGTTCCTGGGGGGGAGGGGGGAAATGGAGAGGGTGGTTGGGTTATGGACATTGGGGAGGGTATGTGAAATGGTGAGTGCTGTGAAGTCTGTAAGCCTGACGATTCATAGACTTGTACCCCTAGAGCAAATAATACATTATATGTTAATAAAAATAATTAATAAATTTTTTTAAAAATGAAAAGAAATCTCAATGCCCCAACATTCTACAGAATGAGGTGGTCACTCAGTGGCAAGTAAGGACTGTTTCTTGGATAAGAAGCAGAAAACAATGACAAGAGCCATGGAGAAACATTTCCATGTAGTAGGACTGAGCCCTAATACAGCTACTGGCATTATGTACCTAGTTGAGATTCAGAATAGTTATGTAATAGTAACTATCATATGGTTCCAGTTCTAATCTTTTTCTTGTTATTCTATGTCTGTTTTATAGTTTTATCTGAAGGGTGGGGTCCATTTAACTTGTTTGACACAGTGGAATACTATGACAAATTTAAAAGAATGTGATAGATCTGGAATACAGCCCATATGTCATATGCCTTTAAGTGAGAAAAACAAGTATTTAATATACTTGTTATTTCAATATTTAATATAGCATGATTTCATTTTGATTTAAAGAAATATATAGATAGGTACATATATTTCCTAAGTTTATCAACAGAGAAATAGATACATAGATAGGTATAGGGCAGGTATATGTATAAATATAACCCTATAAGCATAAGAAAAATTACTCAAGACTATATACTCTAAATTGCTAATAATGGTTATGTCTAGGGATTGAAATGGATGTAAGTGAGACTTTGTTTCTTTATATAAATTCAAAACATATGCTGGAATTATAGGTAATTTTTGCTTTTGGATATTTTAGAGATAATTTTAAGTAAGATTAACGTTTAAAACCAACTATAGACTATATATATATAAAATACACACATATACATATATACGTTTGTGTGTGTTTTAAATTTAAATTTTAAAACCTGCTACATTTACATATAAACATGTATATGTATAGATATAATACTTATCTGTGTATGTATATACATACACATATATATGTGCATTAAACTCAGAAGATTACTGTTACATGGAAGGTGGTATGCTCCTTGTTACATTAGTTACAACAATACCAACCACACTTTGAAAGAAAAAAATGACATTTTTATTATCAGAGGAAAACTATGTATTCAATTAAAAAGACTGGAAGATACTCAGGCAATCTGCTATAAATTCATATAGTCATTCTTGAAAATCTTTGAGCTCTGAAAAATCAAGCACTGGCAATAATAAGGCTTATCAGTAAAAATATAGTCAAGACCCCAAACTACCTGAACTCATACGGCAATTCAGTAATTTAGCAGGATACAAAATCAATGTACAGAAATCAGTTGCTTTCTTCTACACTAACAATAAAAATACAGAAAGGGAAATTGGAGAATTGATTCCATTTACTATAGCACCAAGAACCATAAGATACCTGGGAATAAACCTAACCAAAGAGGTAAACAATATGTACTCGAGGAACTACAGAACACTTATGAAAGAAATTGAAGAAGGCACAAAAGGATGGAAGGCCATTCCATGCTCATGGATCAGAAGAATAAACATTGTTAAAATGTCTATACTGCCTAGGGGCACCTCGGTGGCTCAGTGGGTTAAGCCTCTGCCTTCAGCTCAGGTCATGATCTCAGGGTCCTGGGATTGAGCCCCACATCTGACTCTCTGTTCAGCAGGGAGCCTCTCTCCCTCTCCCCCTCTACCTGCCTCTCTGCTACTTGTGATCTCTCTCACTCTGTTAAATAAATAAATAAAATCTTTTTAAAAAAAGATTCTATACTGCCTAGAGAAATCTATAATTTCAATGCCATCCTGGTCAAAATTCCACCAGCATTTTTCAAAGAGCTGGAACAAACAATCCTAAAATTTTTATGGAACCTGAAGAGACCCTGAATTGCTAAGGAAATGTTGAAAAAGAAAAACAAAACTGGGGGCATCACATTATCTGATTTCAAGCTTTACTACAAAGCTGTGATCACCAAGACAGCATGGTACTGGCACAAAAACAGACACATAGACCAGGGGAACAGAGTAAAAATGAACTTTTGGGACTTCATCAAGATCAAAAGCTTCTGCACAGCAAAGGAAACATTCAACAAAACAAAGAGGCAACCCACGGAATGGGAGAAGATATCGCAAATGACACTACAGACAAAGGCCTGATATCCAAGATGTATAAAGAACTCCTCAAACTCAACACACACAAAACAGATAATCACATCAAAAAATGGGCAGAATGGCGCCTGGGTGGCTCAGTTGGTTAAGCCACTGCCTTCAGCTCAGGTCATGATCCCAGAGTCCTGGAATCTAGTCCCGTATCAGGCTCCCTGCTCCATGGGGAGTCTGCTCCCTCTGACCTTCTCCCCTCTCATGCTCTCTCTCACTGTCTCTCTCTCATATAAATAAATAAAATATATAAAACAAACAAACAAACAAAAAAAAACAGGCAGAACAGGGCACCTGGGTGGCTCCGTGGGTTAAAGCCTCTACCTATGGCTCAAGTCATGATCTCAAGGTCCTGGGATGGAGCCCCACATCGGGCTCTCTGCTCAGCGGGGAGCCTGCTTCCCCCTCTCTCTCTGCCTGCCTCTCTGCCTACTTGTGATCTCTGTCTGTCCAATAAATAAATTAAATCTTTGAATTAAAAAAATGGGCAGAAGACATGAACAGACACTTCTCTAAAGAAGACATACAAATGGCTAACAGACACATGAAAAAATGTTCATCATCACTAGCCATCAGGGAGATTCAAATCAAAACTACATTGAGATACCACCTTACACCAGTTAGAATGGCCAAAATTAACGAGACAGTAAACAACATGTGTTGGAGAAGATGTGGAGAAAGGGGAACCCTCTTATACTGTTGGTGGGAATACAAGTTGGTGCATACACTTTGGAAAAGTGAGGCAATTCCTTAAGAAATTAAAAATAGGGCTTTCCTATGACCCTGCAATTGCACTACTGGGTATTTATCCCAAAGATACTAATGTAGTGAGAAGAAGGGCCATCTGTACCCTAATGTTCATAGCAGCAATGCCCACAATAGCCAAACTGTGGAAAGAATCAAGATGCCCTTCAACAGATGAATGAATAAAGAAGATATGGTCCATATATGCAATGGAGTATTATGCCTCCATCAGAAAGGAAGAATACCCAACTTTTGTACCAACAGGACGGGACTGGAGGAGATTATGCTGAGTGAAATAAATCAAGCAGAGAGTCAATTATCATATGGTTTCACTTACTTGTGGAGCATAAGGAATAACACGGAGGACATTGGGAGATGGAGAGAAGTGAGTTGGGGGAAATTGGAGGGGGAGACAAACCATGAAAGACTGTGGACTCTGAGAAACAAACTGAGGGTTCTGGAGGGGAAGGGGGTTCGGGGGATAAGCCAGGTGGTGGGTATTATGGAGAGCATGTATTGCATGGAGCACTGGGTGTGGTGCAAAACAATGAATTGAAATAAAATAAAATAAAATAAAATTAAATTAAATTAAATTAAAAAAAATAGTCCAGACAGCCCTCTCAAAATCTACAGAACTTTCTAAGAAAAATAATCAAGACAAGAGCACAGTTGAGTCTTCTCAGGCATTTGACCCAGCATTGCCAATAGATTATCTTTATCAGCTTTAAATACTGGGACTCATGATTCCTACTTAAAGAGTTAAGTCCTTCGGGCTATTTGCTTATAATAGATACCAGTCTCATCAAAACTTAAAAATATATTTAAACTAATGAAATTCATTAAAGAATGTATTAGCATTATGAATAATTTTTATTATACTCTTTTTTTCTTGAAGTATATTGATAAGGCTTTTCTTATTATTTTAAAATAGCTCACTCTTAATCTCTTCAACATGTTAAGGTGGTGGGAAAAAATCATATAAGGCTATAAGATTTCTATCATATATGGACACATTTCCCTATTTATCAATCACATAGGAGTTAATTGGCATTAAAGTAACTCATGTTATAGCAAAACACACTGTGCAATAAAATGTTAATACGAGTTATTCTTAGAATGTGAAACTGTAAGTAATCATAATTTCTTTTTATGATTTCATCCCTATTTTTAAATTTTTACATGGCATGTATTATTTTCCTAATTCGAAAAAGAGGTTGGTTTTTTAAAAAGAAGTGAAACTGTCTCCTTCTTTCATAGTTTCTCACACTCATGGAATAAAGACCTAACCCTATGACCAGTTTCGCTCAAACAGTATGTTCCAATCACTGGCCACTTTGGCCTCAGCCAACTTCTTGGCTTTCTTGTAGAATTTAGAACTTAGCTGATTTTAGGAAATAGTTGAAAAATACTCATCTTTATTAGATATGAGACACATAAATGCAGAACCAAGGGGGCAGTTCCAGGTCTTCTGAGATTAATTTTACTACAGAAAACTACTTTTGGTGGTTCATGGTAATTTCATGAATCATATTTGTGAGTGTGCCTAGGTCCTCCAGGAGCATCAAACTGCGTTGGCCACTTTACTCTTCTGAAGTTTGCTTTATTGATCAAAGTCTGGAAACTAAGGTCCTCTGGAAATGAAATCTTTCAGTGGGCAAACATATTCTGCTTTTTTTCCAGCTCTAAGTTGGCCATGTATGAGCAGACAAGGAAGGAACAGACTTGGGTAGGAGGGGAAATGATTTTTAGTAAATGTAAGAAAGTTGTTAAATTTCCATAATTTTGTAAGCCATCCAAGAAGTAGTTGCTTTTAACCTGCATCCTAGAATGTTACTTAACTTTTCTGGAGAAGACTTCTCAATCTCAGCTCTACTTTTCTGAAATAACAAACCCACCCTCTATCCCAAGTAACTATAGATAGGCTTATTTTTCTGACCTGAGGACATGGAATATCCCTTTTTTTGAGGTTTGTTTATGTTGACACTTCTGGAAAAATCCCATGCTGAACATGGTGCAGGGATTTTAGCCTATAAAATGTCAGGCTGTGCACTGGAAGCCCTGGAACGATGTCTACTGCTGGATCTAATACCACCGGAGGACAGGTAAATGAGATTATAACTGTTGGAACAGATAATTCCATGGGCACAGTCCTGACATCACCAAAACCACAAACAGTAAGCCCACTTTGCATCAATCCCATATAAAAACACCATCCCAATGATCCTTCCTTGTCTGCTCCAAACCTAATACTTCATTTCCCAGAATCTTTAACAAGGACCTCTGGAGCTGTTTTTTCATCAAACTCCCATATGTCCTTGACCTACTTTTTACTGGCATATCTTTCTCTTGAATTACTATTTTTCCTGCAGCCCTCTTTAATTGCAGCTGTTATCTCTTATACTGCATGTATCTGTAGGATCAGCAACTTCTTTGCTCCCCATTGCTGTTTTCGGTCTATTACTTTCTTATAAAAATGTTAATTGTATAAATTAACAATTTGTGAGACTCAGCCATTTGTTTATACCATTCTCTCCACCATCTTGATGATACCTATCCTCTACTAATCTGTCTAATATTCCTTTTAGTCATCAAAGATTTGGTGACCTTGATTGCAGTCTTCTCTGCCAGGAAACACAAGTTCTCTGGATTAGGGAACATCATGTTTATTATTCACAAAGCATCTTGGTGATGCTTGGCCAGCTCCCTAAGCCTCAATCACCATAAGGTGACACAATGAGAGCCTAAAAGAAGTACCCCATGCATAAAACAAGGTTGTATACAGGAGAAGTTCCCTAAAATGAAAAGCTTACATAGGGTGGCTGACAAATCCAACCCTCCTCCCTTCTGGAAGGAAAAAGAGAGAGAGAAAGAGATTTTTACTCTGGAATGTGAACAAATCCTCTCTGAGAATTTTCAGGAAGGTCTTTGAGTTTTTAACTACCCAGAAATGTAAGAATGTGACTCCATGGAAAGTAAGTCTCTAAGTCTCTCTGGAGTAATACACGATCTCTAGCTTCTAAGGTATATTTGTTACTCAATCATCATTTAGCTAAATTTACTTGTGTTCTTTGCTTAGAAAGTCCAGACAGAACAGAAACATAAAAATATGTCTATCCCCAAATCACCCTAGTACTGGTCATCACCCAAAACCTCTCTATAATCAAAATCATTAAATCATGTTCTACTAACTCTTTTCATGCAGCTTGCAGCTTTGGCTCCTTAGATTATATATGTTCTTTAATTTCTTTAGGATCTCCATTCTACTGACCCTTCTGTTTCCTCCCAATCTAATCCCTCTTTTCCAACCTGAATTTCATGTTACATCATTTCAGTAACATATTTGCCAGGGTCCTAAACTCCTTTTTTAAAATTTACATTTATATCAGCAGCTGCTAACAAAATGCCAGTGTTACCTGAACCCAACTTTTTCCTTCATGCCTGAGCCCAAACAGACAATTATTGATGGAGAAAGTGGCATATGGAGCATAGGGGCATCATGGTAAAATTATGAACACCAAAATGAATGTGTCCTCAACAGATCTTAGCAAGATTCCTACATGCATCTAAATCAGTTCTCTTTCCCACTTCCGAGCAAGTATTTCAAATTTTCTCCACCCTCCTTGGATCTCTAATTTGCCCTTTTATACCCACCTTCTTTCTCACTCTTAACAAATGGCCTCAATTCCTACTTCACAAAGAAAAGCCATAAGACAAAAGTTCCCATGGTGAACTCTTTACATCTACTCATCCTCTGTTTCTCTTCTTCAGTTAGAGTAGAATTAGTCCTTCTCCCTTCTAAGACAAATTATTCCAATTATTAGATTGCCTTTTCAGGTACCTTTCACTATCTCTTCTCTGTCCTTTATATCCCACATTTCCTCTCACTTGAATCTTTCCCATTGACATTTACACTTACTCAAGTTTCTCCTTTCTATAAAGGAAAAGAGAAACCATACTTACACCTCCTAACTAGTCTTCCCACATTTACTTTTGCTGTCCTCCCAATCTATTCTCCACCCTGCAGCCTTTGTGATATTTTCAAATTAGACCATGGTCACCCCCTCCAAACTGTGCCGCACTTAAAACTCTTCAGTGGCTTCCGTAGCCCCTTGAATGATAACCAGCAAATGCCTTATAAAGCCCTGCTGGCCTGACCTCTGCCCCCTTTCCAGATTTATTTTGTACCACCCCCCTCCCTCACTCTCCATACTACATTTTCATCGTTCTTCTTTCTGTTTGTCAAATTTGCCATTCCCTTTATTCCCAGGACCCTTGTACATGCTACTCCAGTTACCTGTTGTGTGCTTCTTTCTTTTTTTAAAAAATTTATTTATTCGACAGACAAAGATCACAAGTAGGCAGAGAGGCAGGCAGAGAGAGAGGGAGAGGAGGAAGCAGGCTCCCTGCAGAGCAGAGAGCCCAATGCGGGGCTCGATCCCATGACCCTGGGATCATGACCTGAGCTGAAAGCAGAGGCTTTAATCCACTGAGCCACCCAGGCGCCCCTGTTGTGTGCTTCTTTCTATATTTTTTTACCCTATCCCTGACCAGCTCACCTAGTTCAGAAATTCTCTCCTTTGGGGATAATCAGATAATTCTCCTTCAGAGTAATTATCTCTGAAATATGTTTATCTTCATGATTATTTGATTAGCACCTATGTCCCTCCAGCGGACTATAAACTTCATTAGAGAAGTCAAAAAATCCAGCATTATTCCTTGAAGTTCAGCCAATCAGAAACAAAGCATTGGATACATCTGGATACACTGGATGAAGGAATAAATGAATGAATGAATGAAGACGGGCATAGAAGTACCCCTCATGCACCCAGCTCCCATAATCATATAGCCTCTCTTTGTGAAGAAGACAAATCTTGGTTTTCTAAGGAAGAAGTTGTCATGGCCACATCACTGGTGTTTACCTCCTAAAACAAACTATATTATATGCTAAAGGAAGAAACAGGGCTAAGAAAGCTAGTGTGGCCTTCTGCTCATCTTCTAACCATCTTGTTAATCCCCCAAAGGAGGGCATTCACCACAAGGCAAAGTACTCATCTCTATTTCTATTATTCTTAGTATGTTTGTTGAGTGACATGTCAATTACAGCTCTCTTGCCCCTGATTGCAGGGGTCATTTGAGCCTAAGAGAACTCACTCTTAATCCTGCCCAGAAAACATAATATCATATTCCAGTTTGGTGGTTGAATGTACCAGATGGGTACACATGGCCAAGACACTCTGGGGTTATGAACTCTGTGGAGTCTATGTACTCACAGGATACAATTCTGAGATTTAAGCCCTCGGAAGAGATGACCATAGGAGCTAAATTTTTAAATAGAATTTAATGGGATCTCATTTCAAGCTGCTTCTTCACCATTAGCATAGAATCAGCAACTTGGGGAAGAACTTCTACAGGAAAAACAGATGCTTCTCATTTCCAAGTGGACTCCTTAGAAGACCCTGAAGTCAGCTCATGATTAGTTACCTAAAGGATTTTAAAACATTTATTTTAGTGGCTGTAAATGACAATGACAACAATAATAGATACACACTGTGAATCTTCTAGAAGCCTGGTGTTTCACATAATGTTCACAGCAATCCTGTGAAGCAGGAAATACCTTTACCATTTTATATATGAGGAAACTGAAACTTAGAAGGAAGGTAATTTCCAGGTTGTCGGTAAGAAAGCCAGATTTCAAACTAGATCCATCTGAAGCAAAAAATCTTGATTTTTCTTGATGACACCATGAAGATCCCTGAAGTAATGCAGAGACTGTGACTTCCAGAAGGTGTTGTATTTTTCCATAGTTTCCTCATCTACTTTCTGAATCCTTACTTCAGTTTCACATGTCTTTCCCTCTCTCATCCCAAGCCCACTGTCACTTGCCTGAAGGAGTATAAGGTAAGATGTCCTAGAGAAACTGTGATTTCCCTGGATTTCCCCTGGTAAGAATTCCCTGAACTTCACCATAAACCACATTGAGCTAAAAAAAAGGCCACAGTTGCATTTCAAAGCATCTAGAGTCTACTCCTACCATACACAGTAGGTTATAATGTTTACCAGTTTGTAGTTCCTACTACAGAGCTTCTGAATAGGATGAGCCAAGTCATAGTTACATTTGCATCTCAAGCATTCAGCATTCTATCTGGCATATAGTTGGCATATTTTTTAATTAAACTGCATCAAAACACCTCCTTACTTTTCCCCAGATCCTTAAGAATAGACACCATGCTTTTTAAAGCAAAAAAAAATTTTTTTTAATTTAAAAACATAGAAAAAGTTCAGGGACACAGTGCCTGCCGAAAACAAGTTTAATGAGAACAACAGAGAATATCCTCCTGACTCCACATCAGCAGGCTAACAAGCATCAAGTAACAAGCACAGTGCAGAAGGATTATATAAAATATGGAAAGAGACTCCCTCTGAAGCACAGTGCAAAGGAAAAAGCTAAAAAGTTAAGAATGGACATTGAGAAAAAAAAAAAAAAAAACTCCAGCAAACCAACCTCCACCCCAAATACAAAGTATCACTAGAGAAATTTGAAATCTATGATGCACTGTAAGTAACTGTAGCAACAACAGTCCTCAATACCAACCCAATTCCTGACTAGATTGACCAGTAATCCACATTAAGTCCTAGCAGAAAGAAATGTATTTATTTCTAGGCATAAAAAACACACTTTATGATCTACCGTCCTAAAGAAGATGTTCAGTTTTCAAAAAAAATTACAAACATACAAAAATAAAGCAAGAAGAAACATACCGCTTAGAGTAAATAAATACAACCAGACTCAGATATGACACAAAGGTTGAAAGAAGACAGGAAATTTAATACAATTATAATTAATATGTTAAAGGCTCTTATGTCTTCAAGGGAGACAATATCCAGCAGCAGACAACTAATTTCAGCAGACAGATGATGAAAACAACAAAGGAGGTTCAAACAGAGATGCTAGAAATAAGAAACACAGTTACAGAGATGAAGGATGTCATGGAGTGGTTCATCAGTATCTCTGACACAGTCAAGGAAAGAATCAGTAAACCTGAATATAGTTCAATATAAATTACCTAAATTGAAACACAGAAAGAAAACAAGAGTGAAAAAAGCAGAATGGAACATCCAAAGGATGTAGGACAATGATATATATCTAAGATATGTTTAATTGAAATCTTATAGGAGAGAAGGAATAAGTCAGATAAATATTTGAAGGTATAAAGACCAAGAATTTTCTAAAATTAATGATGGATACCAAACTACAGATCCAAGAAACACAGAGACTATCAAAAAGGATATACATGATATAATGCAAAACAAACCCTAGACATACCTTATTCAAACTGCCAAAAAAAACAAAAAAAACAAACAAACAAAACCTGTTAAAACACAAAGAAAGGAGAAGAAAATGTTGAAGGCAGACAAAAATAAATAATACATTAATACTGATATAAATAAATAACTGACTAAACAAAAGCTAGAGAAGAAAAGACAAATCTTCCTCACAGAAGAATTCCAAATAATTTATGAAGATATTCTCTCCTTAAAGAGGGAGAGCATAACTTCCCACTCCTTAAGTATGGGCTTTATATATTCATCTCCTTCCATAAAGTTCAAAAAGGGAATAACTTTACAGTGGAAAAACCTAACACTAGCTCAGCCATATGACCAAGCCAACACCAACAGTGATACATCATATTGACAACATGTACCCTTCATATGATGAGACAAAAATGTCACTTTACCTTTGCAGTCTTCCTCCCAAAATTCCATAAACCCAGCCTGAGCATGATAAAAACATCAGACAAATCCAAATCAGGAGAAATTCTAAAAAAATACCTGACCAATACTCTTTAAAACTATCAAGATCATCAATAACAAGAAAATTCTGAAAAACTGTCACAAACAAGAGGAGACTAAGGAAATATGATGACTAAATATAACATGGTATTTTAGATGGAATGCTGGAACACAAAAAGGACATAAAGTAAAAACTAAGAAAATTTGAATAAGTATGGACCTTAGTTAATACTAATCTATCAATATCATTTCATTAATGTAACAGATCTGTCATACAAATATGATATATTAATAATAAAGGAAACTGGGTATGGCATATATTGAAACTATTACACAAGTCACAATTTTTCTGTAAATCTAAAACTGCTCTAAAAATAAATTTTATTAGAAACAAGATAAAGCTAAAGACATATTATCTACAGAAGAACACCAATAAGAACAATCTTCTCATCTAAAACTATGAAAGCCGGGAAAAAAAAGAATGACATCTTTAAAGCGAAGGTATTTTTAAAAAGTCAACCCAGAATTCTGTACCCATAAAAACATTTTTTTTTTACATGAAGGAAAAATAGAGTTTTGATTTTTTTTTTTAACTGAGAGAATTCATTGCCAGTAGACCTGCAGTATAAGAAATAGTCAAGGAAGTTCTTTCAGGCAGAAGGACTATAATAGCAGACAGAAAGTTGGATCTATACAAACAAATGAAAATTGTTGTAAAGAGAATGAATAAAGATTTTTTAATGCATTTTCATGCTAGTTTTTCACTGTTCTAAAAAATGACTGTGTGAAGCAAAAAATATTATCAGTGTGCTGTGTGCTTATAGCATAGCAAAACTAAAATGCAGAGCATAAGGTATGGGAAGAAGAAATTGGGAATATGCTATTATAAAGTCCTTATGCTGCATGTGAAGCAATATAATGTTATTTGAAGGTAAACTCAGATTAACCAAAGACTCATGTTGTAGCTAGAGCAAACACAAAAAGTAAAAATAAGAAAGAGGTATAAATAATAAGCCAATATTGAAGATAAAATGAAATAATAAATTATCTCCCCAAAAGGCTGAAAAGGGAAAAATAAACAAAGAACAGATAGAATAAATAGAAAACAGCAAGTGAGCGGGCAGATTTTAATCCAATCCTATTAACAATAACATTAAATGCAAACAATCTCAACAAAATAATGAAAAGACAAAGATCGTCAGGTTGGATAAAAAAGCAAGACCTAAATTATATGCTGTCTACCAGAAATTCAATTTAAATATAAAGATTAATTTAAAGTAAAAGGATAGAAAAACACGTATTATACCAAAAATAATTAAAAGAAAAGCTGGCATACTCAATTAATATAATTAATATAAAATGAAGTATTCTAGAAAAGGAATATTACCAATGAAGAAAGAGAAAAATAACCTCTGAACAAAGGGATAAATTCTCTAAGAAGATATAACAATCCTAAATGTGTATTCATTTAACAACAGAGCTTCAAAATTCCTGAAGCAAAAATTTATGGAGTATAAATGAGAAGTAGAGAAATCCACAATAGTAGTGGAAATTTCAACATTCCTCTTTCTGTAATTGATAGACCAAGTAGACTGAAAGTGATGCTTGTAGAATATTACCCTCAACAATAACATTATACATATTCCCTTCAAGTTCACTTACAATATTCATTAGATACTCCACTGATAAACTTTATCAAATTTAAAAGAAAAGACATCATACCAAGAGTGTTCTTTTACCATATTGAAGATAAATTTAAAAATTAGTAACAAAATGATATCTGTAAATCCTCAAATATTTGGAAATTAAATAAGTCATTTCTAAATAATGCATGGGTCAAAGAGAAGGTCTCAAGGTCAATTTTCAAATATTTTGTACTAAATGAAAACTAAAAAGCAGCGTATAAAAATTTGTGGAATGTATCTAAAGCAGTACTTAGAGAAAAATGTTAGCATTAAATCCTTATATAAACAGTCACAAAAATCCTGTATAAATATTAGCAAATTTAAGGTAACAATCTATAAAAATAGATTTTAAAAGACAGTATATCATGACCAAGTAGGATTTGCCCCAAAAAGTAAGGCTTGTTCAACATTCAAATATCAATCAATAATTCACCATATTACAAAGTAGAGAAGAAAATAACATGATCATCTTAGTAGATGAAAAGATTGGGAACAAGGCAAGGATGTCCTCTCTCACTACTCCTATCCAACATCACACTGCATATTCCAGCAAATGCAATAAGGAAAGAAAAAAAATAAAAGAAAGCCATAGAGATTGGAAAGGAAGAAATGAAACTCCCTCAAATGTTTGTCTAAGGAGAAACACGGAATCTACCAAAAAAAAAAAAAAAAAGCTTCTGACACTAATAGTTTAGTAAGGTTGTAGTATAAAAATCAATATGTAAAAATCCACTGTACTTCTGTATATCAGTAATGAATAAATGAAATTCAAAATACATAAAACAATACCATTTATAACACCCTCCCAAAAAATAATTAGGTACAAAGCTAACAAAATGCATGCAAAATAGGTGTGCTAAAAATTACAAAACACTGATGAAAAAGAAAAGTCCTAGATAAATGGAAAGATATGCCATGTTCATAAACTGGAAGATTCGATATTTTTAAGATGTCAATTCTCCCCAAATTGATCTATCGATACCATGAAAATTCAATCAATATTTCAAAAAGATTTTTTATAAACACCAAATAGCCAAAACAATTCTGAAAAAGAAAAAACAAAGTTGAAGAACTCCCGCTATATGTTCTCAAAACTTTTTATAAAACCTCAGTTTAAAAAAAACTTTGCATTTATAAAAGGATAGATATACAGATCAGTGTAACAGAATAGAGTCCAGAAAAAAAATGCACATGCAAATATAGTCAACTAATTCCTCATAAATGTGCAAAGGCAATTCCATGGATAAAAAAAATACCATTTTCAACAAATCGCATTAGAGCAATGTGTATATATATACAAATATACAATGTATATGTGTGCAAAAAAAGAACCTTAACACATGCTTTGCACTCTATGCAAAAATAATTTGAAATTAATCCAGTGTAAAAGATAAAACTAGAAAATTTTGAGAAGAAAACATAGGCGAAATCTATGTAACCTTGTGTAACCAATGAATTCTTAGATATACCACAAAAAGGACAATTTCTAAAAGAATAGATTTACATATTGTACTATATAAATTAAGAACTTTTGCTCTGTAGAAGATACTGTAAGGAAATCAAAAGACAATCAAATACTGAGAGAAAATATTTACAAATAATGTATCTGACAAAGGATTTATATCATGAATATATAAAGAATTCTCAAAACTTAGAAAACAACTCAGTTTAAAAATTGATGAAAGTTTTGGACCCTTTACCAAAAAAGATACACAGATGGCAAATTAGCACATGAAAAGATGTTCACGTCATTAGTCATTAGAAAGCTCCAAATTAAAACCACAATGAGATACCACTACTTACTTACAAAACTATTTATTTATTTACTTACTTACTTACTCACTCACTTATTTATTCTGGGAGCGGGGTGGGGGCAAAGGGAGAGGGAACAATAAACTCTTAAACCAGCGTGAAGTTTGACACGGGGCTTGATCTTACAATCTTGAGATCATGACCTGAGTCAAAATGAAGACTCAGACACTTAACTGACTGAGCCACCCAGGTGCCCCCCAAATGATTTAAATTTAAAAGATCAAACTAACAGTACCAAGAGTTGATGAGGACGCAGAGCATCTGGAATTCTCATATTTTGCTGGTGTGAAAGCAAAATGTCCTAGCCCTTTGGAAAACAATTTAGCCATGTCTTACAAAGTTCAACCGATCCTGACCACAGGACCCAGCAAGCTTATGCTCAGGATTCTACCCAAGAGAAGTAAAAACCTATGTTCACACAAAAACCTGTACACAGATGTTTATAGCTGCCTGATTCACAATCACTCAAAACTGGAAATAGCACAAGTGTCTCCTGAGTGAATGGATTAACAAAATGTGGTATGTTCACACAAAGGTATGCTACTCAACAATAAAAAAGGGTAATTCACCAATACATGGAACAATACAGATGAAACTCAAATAGATTTTGCTAAGAGAAAAGAGTCATACCCAAAAGACAACGTATCATAGGTGCCTTTCCCATGATATTCAGGAAAAGGCAAAACTATTGGATGGAGAACAGCTCAGTACCTGCCAGCAGCTGGAAGGAAGATGCAAAACTGACACAAGCAAGAAGCATGAAGATATTTTTTTTATTTTGAAGTGATGGAACTCCCTGTTTATGGATCATGGTGGTCAATACATGAATCTATGTATTTGTCGGATCTGTACATTACAGAGTGTGCAAATTTCCAGTTTAAAAGTGAAACAAAAATAAGAGGTATTTCATTCAAATGAGAACATAGAATTGAAGAAAAATAGTCCATTCTCTGTAAATCTGGTCATCCTAAAGAAGGGGTCCTGCCCCCAAGAAAAATCATGGCCCTATCCCTAAGGCCTGGGGCAAGCCACTTAGCTTCTGCATGGCACAAAAGCATTTCTGGGGCGGGGGAGAAAAAGTGGACTTGAAGATAGAATAATCAAATCAGATATATCCTAACACTCCCTTTCACATACAAAAAGCCCTGATAACAGACCAGCACTGCAGAATGTTTGGGCAAACTTAACTCTTTTCCTCTTCAACAAACCCAGGACTGGAAAGCCTATATATGTGCTATTTCAGCTGTTTTAAACAGCTTATCGTGATTTTCTGAGAGTCTGGCCTCAAGACTCTGGATCCCTTCTTAATAACATTTAATGCTACCATTATGTAATTGAATCCATTTTGTCAGTGTAGTGGGAATATCATTAAACTGTAATTCATTTCACTGTCTTCTAGCTTTCAGACCCTCAAATCCCAGAGTCCAGAACACCAGGAACTCGAAGCAGGGAGCGATCCTAATCCTTTCTCCTCCCACTGCCCTCCTGAGCCAGGCTGAGTGTTTCCACACTGCAGTGTAACCCATCTCATTATCGACAACACTCTGGGACGCTTCAGGTTCTCAGAGTCCTGGGCACGGCTCCTTTTCATCTCTTAGTGCCGTAAGCTCCCTGATACTGAGTGACACCCCCAATTGGCAGAGTCTCCGTCTGGGCCCAGAGCATTTTTGGAAACGCAAGCGTATCAGGAGATGGTACTTTTTACATCGGTTGCCCTCTCGACATTAAGTACCTGGCACCTTGCCACCTGACGTGCAAGTAGCCACATGATTATTGAAACCACATGTTCATTAGCAAGGTTGGCACCAGCTCAACTTCCACTGTCCGAAGTTAATGTTATATTCCATGATAGCCCAGACAAGGGGACAGTGTAGGATACGGTTTGGGTTGGAGAACAAACAGTCGTCTTTGACGAAATCTGAGTCTTCAACTGTTAGAAATACAATCCCGTTTCTATCTTGACATATGTCTGCACTGATGTTTCAGAGAGGGACATGTTTTGAAAGAAAATACCATTCTTTCACTGTTATCTTTGCAAAATTGTATTGATTCTTTCCACCACTTGCAGGGACAACCGGAGGCTGCCAGCTTCTTGCTGTGCTAATCACTTCATCCCTGGAGATCCATGCAAGAGTGTTTCACTTAATATAAAGGAGTGACTCAGAATCATTGCTTTCAATTAAGAAAGCCTGAGAGAGTTCTGAGAACAGTGTTCTCTTCTTTTGGAAGTAGAGGGGAGGAGGGGTACTTGGACGGGGAGGGAGGAAAGGAAAGAAGAGAAGAGAAAAAAATATAAGCAAAAAAATGACTTGTGCACTCAAAATGAAATCATCAATTCCATGGACTATTTTCATCAAATTTAATTCAGATTGCCCAAGTTCTCAGTCTTTCAGACATGATTTATATACGATGCATATTTGCTTTTTTGTTCCATCCCGATAGAAAGACATGCTGGGGTTTTTAAACCTTTTTATTATTATTTATTCTCATGCATGCCTCTCACACATAGGTCAGAGGGCTTTGATTTTCCTGTATCCCTTTATAGGAGAAGCAAACCTCTTTTTGCTTATGTGCTCAATAAAGTTGCCAAAAGCATTTGTTTAACCCCACTAGTTACCACTTTTTTTTTAACAAAAAGTTTTTTACAGTAAAGCATATATTCAAGCCCCTTCTTGTTTATGTGTGGCAATCATAAAGCAGAATTTCACAAACTTAGAAACCTACATTGTGGGAAATGGATTAAAGTGTTTTCATGTTTGCTTCTGGAAATAATGGCACTGAAGGCCGGGATTTCTCACCCCCCACCTCCCACTCTCCCCACCCCCCAGTGATCCATTAGGTATTATAGTCCTCCCACGTATTGCTAGATCTATTATAATAAAATCTTTTCCAGAAATCTGAGGGTGATCTAACCTCACCAGTTTCTCCACAAAGCGGCTGTCTTCCAACCAAAACTAAACAGCACTCTAGATCAGTATAAACATATCAGTCAATAAACTACATCGGTGAGCAGACCATACTCCCAATTTTCCTGACAAGTAATCACATGGGCCTCCTGAGAAGATAGATCAGAGCTGGAGCTACAGTGCTCCCAGAACAATGCAAGTATTTAGGTTCCAATAAAGCAAGAACACTAAATTATGAGAAAAACAAAACAAAACAACTCTGAAAGAATTCAGTATTCAATTTTTTACAAAGACTCTTAAAATAATCACATTAAAGTCAGAGTATCTTCTACTACCTTCTACTTATTTACAGAGCACTGCTATTCTTCTTTTGACTTGTGTAAGAGGGCATAATCATTATAGAGCTCGAGGCCTTTAAAGGTTTTCCTACAGCTCTGGTCTGCTTATTGTCCTGAGACCGAGAGGAAAGACCCTAACTATTTAGTGTCTTCCCTCTTCCTGGACTCAGCCACCAGCTCCATTCTGTCCAGAGCTCCCCCACAAACAGATCAAGTGAAAATCTCAATGATGCACTTCTGTTCTACTTCACACAAACTGAATTTAAAAGCCCCTGAAGATAAGAAAAACAATCTTCTTTTTTCTGTGTAAGCAAAGGGTTAACACTGACAAACAATGGCCTAAATGTGTTCATTTATGCATGTGCTTGCATGTCTAGTTGGAAGCACTCTGCCCATGCTCATTTTCCATGTGACCTTTACAAGTAGCTAAGAAAGACGTCTATTGTTTCCTTGCATTTGGTGGGTTTAAAACCATAGTCCCCACAACTGAAAAGACACGTCAGAGAAAGAATGCCGAAAGCAAAGATAGAGCATTCTCCCCCAAGACAAGTCATGTATCAAGTCAGTCACAAGAGAGTGGTTAGAAATTGTACCCATCTCTGTGAGCTACATCGCGGTTTGATGAGTTCTAAAATAGAGCCTGTGTGCTCTCTTAAACCCTCATCCAGGCCCTTACACACACTTTCTATACCATGTAATTTTTCCTTGCAAGCAAAAATGAGGCTTTGGTTCATTCATATGGGCCTACCCGGCTGAGCTCGCACTAAAGCACACTTCATGTCTCACATATATATAATGTGTTCTATTTATACATACATGTGTTAGCGAGAGAGAGCTAGGATGTGTGTGTGTATATACACACACACACATATATATAATATATATTATATATTATATATATATATTTAAAAAATCCAAGCTGATGAGAGGTAGGCCCTGATAAGTAGGCACGTTTTGGCTTTCACTTAAACTATTACGGCAGCTAGCTTCCCAAGATGGCCCCAAATAGTTTCCCACAATCCCACTCTTCCTTCTATGTACATGCTTCTCCTCTTACCAAGACACGGAATCTATTTCCCTCCCCTTGAAATCTGGCTGGCCCCAAGACTGCTTTGACCAATAGAAAATGGAAGACTACTTTGGGACTTCTGAGCTCAGACATTAAGAAGGTCTGGCAGGGGCGCCTGGGTGGCTCAGTTGTTTAGTGTCTGCCTTTGGCTCAGGTCATGATCCCAGGGTCCTGGAATCGAGCCCCGAACTGGGCTCTCTGCTCAGCGGGAAGCCTGCCTCCCTCTCCAACTCCCCTTGCTTGTATCTCTCTCCCTCTCAAATAGATAAATTTTTTAAAAAATTTAAAAATATATTAAAAAAAAAAAGGAGGTCTGGCAGCTTCTGCTTCCTTCCAGAAGCTTTGAGTTGCCATGCCAAAGGTCCAGGACATGCTACTGGAGAGAGTGGTCATGGGGACAGGCTCTGAAAGCTGAGACACCATGTGGGGAGGGAAGCTACATGGAAAAGCTCCAAGGTCTGAGACACCCATGCCAACCCAGCTGCAGCCCCCACTGCATGAGGAATTCCATGAGAAACACCAGGCAAGAGCAGAGGAGCCACGAGATACAATAAAATAGTTGTTGTAAGCCATGAAGGTTTGGGGTGGTTTCTTATGCAGTAATCAATAAATGAGACAGTGTTCATTTAAGGGGCAGTTTTTGTCTATCTGGGTAAAATGACAGCTTCAAATTTCAAATAGAACACAACTTAAAAGATAAGCATTTGTTGTTCCTCTATTTTTGGGCAGGAGGAGATGAGTGGGAAATGAACATCAAATAGTTCTCATATGAAAATATTTGAATGAGCTAAGTAGAAACATCTAAATTAAGTTACTTTTAAAATACAAATGATTTGGCAAATAAGAGGGAAGTATTTGGCATGGTGTACTTAGGACTTTAGTCCTAAATGAGTTTTGAAGAAGTTCTCCTGAGGTTGGTAAACACCTTCTAAACCTAAAGTCCGACCAGTGTTTTAGGAATAGAGACACCCCCTAATTTTTCTAAAATTATCTATAAAAAAATTTCAAATGTATTCAAACTGAACACAGAAGTATAATAACCTCTCACACATCCAATACTCAGTTTCTACAACTATCAACTTACCATTTGTGTTTCACCTGTACCCCAAGCTGCCCCCCCACTCCCCTGATTATTTGAAGGACATCTGAGACAATGTATCAATTCACCCATAAATATTTCTAAGGATTCTTAAATAAAAGATAAAGATTCTTTTTTAAAACAAAACTACAATAACATTAACATACCTTAAAAAGGGGGGCGCCTGGGTGGCTCCGTGGGTTAAGCCTCTGCCTTCTGCTCAGGTCATGATCTCAGGGTCCTGGGATTGAGCCCCGCATCAGGCTCTCTGCTCAGCAGGGAGCCTGCTTCCTCCCCCACACCCCCACGTCCCCGCTCTGCCTGCCTCTCTGCCTACTTGTAATCTCTGTCTGTCAAATAAATAAATAAAATCTTAAAAAAAAAACCTTTAAAATCTTTAACAGTGATTTCTTAATAGTATCAAATATTCTACTAGTGTTTCAAGGAGATTTTTTTTTAATTGAGATTCAGATAAGGTCCCTACATTGTTCTTTGTTGACATGTTTCTTCAGACTATATCTCGTCTCTCATTTTCTCCCTTGCTATTTGTTGTTATTGCTTGCTGTTGAGAATATTAGATTGCCTCTCCCACAGTTTTCCTCAATCCAGGTTTTGCTGACTGTATCCCCATGACCTCCCTGAATACATTCTGATGTTCCTTGTGATCCTGTAAGTGGTTAATTATTTGCCTTTTTACCCCTCTGTTTTTAGAAGCTCATTTTATATCATAATCTTTTGTCCATGACATAACTTTGTTTTGTCCATGACAAAACTAACCTCTGTTTTTAGAAGCTCATTTTATATCATATCATAAAAGATTATATCATAATCTTTTGTCCATGACATAACTTTCAAATATTTGTCTTGCCTTTCTTATGGTAGATCTTTTCTGCCATGCAAAATTTGTTTATGTTGTTTGTGAATCAATCTTTTCTACCTTTGCTTCTGAGGTTTAAATCACAGAAAAAGTTTTGTGCACTGTTATTTTCTCCTGGTACTTGGAGGGCTTGGAGGGTGTTGTTTTTTACATTTATATCTCCAATACACTTAAAGTTTATTTGATGTGAAGAATGGACCCAATTTTATCTTTTTGCATAAGGCCATCCAACTTTCATAGGAACACTTTTTATAAGTCCATCTCTTTCCCCACTGATTTGCATATGTAACTGAATCTATTTCTGGATGTTCTATTCCAATGCATGAGTCTGACGGTTTATTGATGTACACAAACCACTCTCTTTGTAAAGTGTTTTATTATCAGCTTGTGCTAGCTCCATTCTCTATTTTGTTCTTTTCCTGGCTATTCTTGTTTGTTATTCCAAGTGAACTTTTATTCAACTTGTCTAATTGATCATAAAAAATTTAAAAACCTGATGACATTAAAAGAATAAACTAATTTAAAGAGAGTTGACAACTTTATAATGTTGAATTATCCATCCAAGAACATAGTATGCCTTTCCATTTGCTCAAGTTTACTTTTGTATTTTGAAGGAAATGCTTATAAATTCTCTTTATATGTTTTTTAATATGTCTTGTTACATATACACTATTTTCCTTTACTTCACTTTTTTCATTTCATTCTATTCCATGTTATTTTATCTTATTTCTATTTTGTTATTACTTTATCTTATTATTTTACTTTATTGACTATTATAAGTGGAGTCTTCTTTTCCAATATTTATATATCGTTGGAAAGGAATTGGAAAGGAATCTAATATACATATATGTCCAATTCCTTTACAACCATATATATATATATTTTATGTATAAAAACTTTATTTTTGTATGCTGATTTTATAATCTATCACTCTATGAAATTATTTTATTATTTATAGTAGTTTTTCCATTGCTACCTTTGAGCTATTCAGTCCAATATAACCTGTAAAGATAATTTTGCATTTTCAATTCCTTACTGCTAATTGCCTTCTTTTGTCTAATTCCATTAGCAGACACCCACAACACAATGTAAAATGGTGGTGAAGGTAGTGAACATCATTGTCTTGTTCCCAACTCTGATTTTTAGGAGGAAACACCCTATCTTTCTCCATCAAGTAAGAGGTTTTAACACTGATGTTAATTACCATATTTTTAAAATATCGAAGATTCCTATTTTGTTGAATGTTTTGTAACATGAAAGAACATTGAATTTTGCCACACGTCCTTTCTGCAGGTACAGAGATAATCATATTTTCGTTACTTCTCTGTATTCCCCAGTATTAAATAAGCTTTTTGTTCTTGGACTAAAACCTACATGGTAATGATGCATTATTTTTTAATGTGCTGTTAAATTCTGTTTGCTAATATTTTAAGAATTTTTTTATCACCATCCATATGTGATGTTATTCTGAAATTTTCTCTTTTTGGTGCAGCCCTTGGCCAAATTTAGGAGTCAATATTATCTAATTTTATAAAACAAATTTAAAAATCTTCTTTCTTTACCTATATCTTGGTCTAGTTTCATTTGAATCTGGATTATTTTATATTTGAAGGTTTTATAGAATTTCCCCATGAACAGTTAAGAGCCTAATGCTTTTTTTGCAGGAGAGCTCTTTATCTACTTTTCTACTTCTTCTATAGTAATCAGCTTATTTTATCTCTATTAGGATCATTTCTGCTATGTCATATTCTCTTGAAAACTCTACTTTTTCATCAAGATTTTTAAATTTATATGCATAGAATATGCAAAATAATCTATGATTAACATTCTCTATTGAAAAATTTCTTTTACCTTGTCATTTCTAATTTTTCCTTTTTTTATTTAAATTCAATTACCCAACATATAGTAAGTATATCATTAGTTTCAGATCTAGTATTCAATAATTTATCAGTTGCGTATAACACCCAGTGCTCATATCATGTGACCGCCTTAATGCCCACCACAAAATTAGTTCATTTATTTCTTGATTCCACTAGCCAGTGGTTTGTCTCTTTTGTTGATTTTCAAAACAAAGTTTGTTGTGTGTTTTGTTTTTGTTTTGTTTTTAACCTACAGAGCTGTCCCACTTTTTTGTTTTGTTTTGTTTCTATCTAATTAATTTCTGCCTTCATCTTATTATCTCCTGCTTTTTGTTGTTGATGTTTTAAGTTGAATTTTTCATTTATTTTTTCTTTTTCATTTTTAATCATTGTAGGTTTTTTTAAGTTACAAAATTTCCTTTGATAACTGTGTTGACTGTATGCCATAGATTTTAAGTCATATTTTCATTATTCTTATTTCAAAGATTTCTCCAATTTAGTTTTTTATTCCTCTTTTGACCTGAAAGTTAATTAATAGCATTTTTATGGTTGTTACTAATTTCTATTTTATTGCGCTATGATCAGAGAATTTCATTTGTAATTTTTCTATTCTTTCTAACTGAATGAGGTTTTCTTTGTTGTTTAGACATAGAAAATTTTTGTAAATATTTCACATGCATTTATAAACAAAGGGTATTCTCTATTAACTGGATTCAGAATTGAACATTTATCTGTAAACTGTATCTTGATGATTAGGTCACTTAAATTTTCTATATACTATTTTTATCCACTTGATCTTTGAGAGAAATGTGTTAAAACCACCTATTATTGCTATATTTTTGTCTATGTTTTCTACTTGTTTTGTTTTTATAAATTTCATTGCTATGTTATTGCAAATATAAACATTAATGACTGCTATATTTTCTTTTTTTTTAAAAATTTTATTATTTATTTATTTGACAGACAGAGATCACAAGTAGGCAGAGAGGCAGGCAGAGAGAGAGAGGAGGAAGCAGGCTCCCTGCTGAGCAAAGAGCCCGATGCGGGGCTCGATCCCAGGACCCTGGGATCATGATCTGAGCTGAAAGCAGAGGCTTTAACCCACTGAACCACCCAGGTGCCCCTGACTGCTATATTTTCATTGTGGATTATATATAGCCTTAAGTAACATAAAATGTTCTTTCTCTTTCAATGCTTTAATGTCTGAACACTGCCTTGTCAAACACCAAGATAGCAAGCCCTACTTTTTATATCTTTGTTCACTTTCTGTCTTTATTTTTTCCTTTAGGTATATTGCCTGTATACAACATACAGTATTAGATTTTGCTGTCATACAACCTCAGTTTTTATTTATTTTAAAAAGTGAGTTAAGCCCATTTATATTTACTGATGTATTCAATATATTTGACTTCAATTTTTATTGGTGTGTGTGGTGTGTGTATGTGCTATATATTCAGACTTTCAATCTGTGATCTTGTTGATCCTGCCTTTTTTTTTTTAATTTTGATTTTTTTTATTTCATTTCAGCGTAACAGTATTCATTGTTTTTGCACCACACCCAGTGCTCCATACAATACGTGCCCTCCCTAATACCCACCACCTGGCTCCCCTAACCTCCCACCCGCCCTTCAAAACCCCTTGTTTTTCAGAGTCCATAGTCCCTCATGGTTCACCTCCCCTTCCATTTTCCCTCAACTCCCTTCTCCTCTCCATCTCCCCATGTTCTCTGTGTTATTTGTTATGCTCCACAAATAAGTGAAACCATATGATAATTGACTCTCTCTGCTTGACTTATTTCACTCAGCATAATCTCTTCCAGTCCCATCCATGTTGCTACAAAAGTTGGATATTCATCCTTTCTGATGGAAGCATAATACTCCATAGTGTATATGGACCACATCTTCCTTATCCATTCGTCCATTGAAGGGCATCTTGGTTCTTTCCACAGTTTGGCGACCGTGGCCATTGCTGCTATAAACATTGGGGTACAGATGACCCTTCTTTTCACTACATCTATATCTTTGGGGTAAATACCCAGTAGTGCAATTGCATGGTCATAGGGAAGCTCTATTTTTAACTTCTTGAGGAATCTCCACACTGTTCTCCAGAGTGGCTGCACCAACTTGCATTCCCACCAACAGTGTAAGAGGGTTTCCCTTTCTCCACATCCTCTCCAACACACGTTGTTTCCTGTCTTGCTAATTTTGGCCATTCTAACTGGTGTGAGGTGGTATCTCAATG
>PISX010021533.1:0-33494 GCA_004024625.1 Mellivora capensis
ATCCCTGGACGCTGGGATCATGACCTGAGCCGAAGGCAGCCGCTTAACCAACTGAGCCACCCAGGCATCCCACCAGAGATAACTTTTTATAACAGAAAGACCTCCGCACACCATGGCACACACTTGTTTACCTAACGTTTTTTTCGCCTATTTTCCTGTGGATTATCTTCCTGCCCTTTGAAGTCCCACACCTCTACCTCCTTCTTCATTGCAAGGGTGGGCATATAAGCCTCAATTGCCTGGGTATCATGGAGTATCCCAGAACTTTGGGGTTCGTTCCCAAACATACAGAATAAAATTTGGTTTTTTCTCCTGTTAATCTGTCTTATGTCAATTTAATTATTAGACCAGTGAAAGAAACTCAAAGGGAAGAAGGGAAAAGCTTTCTTCTCCTATAATATCTACCCTCATTTTTCTTGTATTATTAAGTAAAAATCAATAGGCTTACTCTCCCCCCCCAATTTCTTTTCTTTACCCTTAAATTCTCCAGTGAATACACACATGGCTTTTTATTGGAAAAAGGAGATTTTTTTTCATTTTTGCAATCCACTGAAATCCCAGTAATTCATCTCATTGCTTAAAACCATCCACTGCTGTGATTTCTATAAATGGAAAGCAAGGAACATATTAAAAAAAATAATAATCTTTAACCTTGAATGAAACACTTAAAGCATGTTTCTTATTTTTTGGTATAAAGAGAAATTAGGAGGGGGCAGGAGGAGGAGGGGAATTGTTTGTACAATTACTTGAATACTTGTATTTCTAAAAGATAAATTAAGGCGTTTAGCTGAGACTTGTTTATACAAGCATAATATACTTTCTATCTCTACTCCAGTCCCAGTCCCTCTCATACACCCCTTTTGGTATATTTCTCCTGTCAGAACCTAGGCTGTTCAATGCAATCAGCAGCATGGGTATCACCTGGGGGCTCATCAGAAATACAGAATCTTGGGCCCACCCCAGTCCTACCCAATCAGAACCTGCATTGTAACAAGACCCTCAGGTGGTTCACGTGCACTTTAAATTTGAGATGCTTTGCCTTTAGTGCATGGAGCTAAGGATCTAAATAGGAAACAAGGCTTTACCATCAAAACTAGACTTCATAAGCATCGAACCAAAATGCAGAACATAACTGATGTGTTCTCCTGATGACATTAGAGGTTTCAAGAATAATCAATCAAGAAATAAGGATTTGTTGGTATTTATACTACTCAAGCAGAGGTCCTGGGTTCAAGGCCAGAAGGCAGAGGTTTCCATGGAAGATGGGGTCTTGAGGGGGTGTTTTCTGAATTGGTTTGCAAGAGGAAGAAGGAGCAGATACTGCAATGTTTGGCCATAAATTTTTTTAAAAAGTAGATGTTGCAACACACAGAATTATTTACTACAAACATTCCTCACTGAACCAAAACAAGTGTTTCTCAGAAAATTGTTAATTTCTGTGAACTTAATACCATTTCTCAAGTTTTTTTAAATCACTTCAAATATTATTACTTTAGATTCTTATTTCTTTTCTGTATCAATGCTTTCCTTATACTATAGCTTTACATTTCTTTTCCAAAGTATTTTCTTCTCAGTTACTGAAAAACCTATAAAGAACAATTTAGCCAATAGACAAGAGCATATCTTCCATAAATAGTTGATCTTAACAACTACTGATACATAGAGTGCTTACTATGTGCCAAGCACTATATAGATTAAGTAATTTGACCTTCACAACAAAGTTGTGAGGACATGCTGATTGCCCCATTGTACAGATGAGGAAACTGAGATGGAGTTATCACTATTAACTAACTTGTCCAAAGTCACGTAGCCAGTAATCAGCAGAACCAGTTCTGAGCCTACACTCTTATCCACTATACTTTAGTACACAAAAGTGTGCGATAAATAACACCTGCTTTTTCTGTAGTTTACCCTAATTTCAACTGCAAGCTCCCACCCCCAACCATGCTCATTCTTGGGGCTTCCCCTGTGCACATAACACTGTACCTGTGCTAAATCTTGGAGGGTACCCAACATTGATGGGGCCTCTTGTCATTGGCCATCCCTCCACAGGGGTCACTTCTAAGTTATCCTGCACCTACCTATGTGGTCTATCAGGTTCCCTGGTCTCTGCTTCTGAGCCACTCAAGGACAGGGGAAGCTTGAACACAGCCTCCTGGGGAACTATGGGGCCATGTTCTCTGGTATTCTATGAGGCAGCTTCTCTGAGTCCTGCTGTATCTTAGGTATGACCAAAGTGCAGAGAATAAGCATACAATCTTCCTCTCTCTGGCAATCATATCCTGCTCAATAGTTTATGCTCTTGTAAAGCAGAATGGGAATCCTCTTTTTCTGAAGCAAAGAAAAACAAGGTGTACTAGCTGCTTGGATTAGAAAAGGAAACAAAGAAATGTTTGGGACTGTTCTACAGCATACTTGAATCGTTGTCACAGATAAATAACAATTGAAGGCATCAAGAGGAAAGAAAGTTTGATTCCTTTAAAATGAAAAAGAACAGAGGGATCTGGGTGGTACATTCCGTTAAGTGTCTGGCTCTTGGTTTTGGCTCAGGTGGTGATCTCAGGGTCATGGAACAGAGCCCCTTGTCAGGCTCCACACTCAGCACAGAGTCTGCGTGAGATTCTCTGACCTTCCCTCCCAACTGTGTTCTCTCTCTCAAATAAACAAATAAATCTTTGAAAAAAAAATTGAACACCAGGTTACCTGGATTAACCCTGGGTACCAAGATACTAAGATAAGCATGGTTTTTGGGGGGCTGGTATGGAATGGCAAAGGCTAAGCAAGAAGCAAAAGTCCTGGGTAGGGAGAGGGTGGTGGGGTTATGGACACTGGGGAAGGTATGTGCTATGGTGAGTGTTGTGAAGTGTGTAAATCTGGTGATTCACAGACCTGTACCCCTGGGGCTAATAATACATTATATGTTAATAAAAAATAAAAATAAATAATTTTTAAAAAAGAAGCAGAGGTCCTCTTTTGTGGACTACCTGCCCAAGGTCATTAAAAGCAGACTAGGACTTGAACCCAAAGGAGGGAAAACCATGTGGCCTGTGTGTCCTTGGTAAGCCACCTGGGAGTTGTGTCACCTTGGCTATAATCACATGGCTTCACCATCTCTATATCCCAGAGTGTCTGATCTACATTATGGTGAGGAGAGAGGAAGAAATGCCTGTTCAGATGAGACATGGGTTATCTATATATGACCTATGACCCAAGCTTCCTCTCAAGCTATGATGACCAAATCTCTTACTGTAAAATATCGAGAGCCATTTTTCATTTGTCTTCACAAACATTAGAAGCTAAAAAAAAAGGCCCATATTAACTATAAATCTCCCCCATAAAATATAGAATTCCCTCTAAAACCAAAAAGTTACTGAGGTTGAATTAACAACTAAAAACATGACTGTCTCTCCTATAGAGAACAGGGAAATCCTCAAAAGTAAGAGAAATCTATTCAAATGGAGCCCAGTTCGGGTCCTTTGCTTATTGAGGTACCTGAGGAACTAAAACAGTGCCTGCTCCGTAGTATAAATGGACAAATCCTTGATTCTGAATGAATGGCTCAATAAACCAGAGAATGTACTGGGATGCTGACGTGTACCTGGAAAAGCACAGAATGGTTTTTTAGGCCATTATAGAGCTGAAGCCTGAACACCACACTGTGCTCATGAGTCTCAGAGGTAAACAGATGTCAGAATCAGTACCTCACAAGTCTTGGGAAGAAGACAAGAAGATGCTTGTTCCTTTCAAGTCTTGTATAGTACAGACCTGTGTTGCAAAGATTTAGTTTAGGCCATTTATGACAGTAGTTTGAACAAGACAGAAGTTTCTCTCTGACGTCAAAGTTGAGAGGGAGGTAGTCCAGAGTTTTTTGGTGGCTGTGCTTCACGAAGCATGTTTTTTACCCAAAAAGGCCGTGGAAATATAGGCTCCACTTTGCAGTTCTGCCTTGCATGGCCTCATTCCCATGGTTACCTTGTAGTCCAAGATGGAATCTCCAAGTTCAGCTATCATCCCAGCATTCCTACCAAACTGTGGAAAGAAAGCAAAGATAATAAAAAAGACAGGGGCATATGCCAGCTGTCTCTTGGAAAACATTCCACAACTGCCACAGGCATTATCCCATTGGCCAGAACTGAGTCTACGGAATGTAGACTTTCTTTTGGATAGTGTGTGTCCTTAAACATTCTGTTATTACAAAGGGAGAGAATAAATACTGGGGGATAATAGCAGTCTCTTTCTCAATAGCTAATCCTCCTGAATGGAAGGGGAGCTCAAAATACTAAGAAAAATGACACTCTGGATTTCTGAAGCCCTTCTCCCCAAGGAACACATCATTTACATATAGCTCACTGACAACAGGAAAGGCCAAGTACTATTACTTTATGAGTACAGACAGAGGCCATGCTAAGCAACAATGATTTACTGTTATTTTAACTATCACTTATTGAGTCCTTACCAAAGACCAGTCACTATGCTAAGAGGTTATTGTCATTGTTCCATTTAATCCTTTAACACCCCCTTGAAATTGGTGCCAAAACTGAGGACTCCAGAGAATGAATAATTTGCTACTAAAGGGAGGAGATGGAATTACTTCTTGGATATATTTAGTGTAAGAGCCTGTGCACTCAAACATCATCAGTGTTATGTGGCCAACCCAAGTTTGGATTAGCAAGTGAAGGGCCATGTTATAAGACCCAGTCTGTGCATTTGTTTAAACAACGATTTATTCTGAAAATACCATTTTGAGCACTTATTATGCATAGTGTATGCTGGTCTCTGGGGCTAGAAATGGTGAACCAAAAACTCACTAGCTTAAAGACTTATAGGGGTTAAGTCAATTACTCTTAAGAATAACCATGATGGGGGCGCCTGGGTGGCTCAGTGGTTTAAAGCCTCTGGCTTCGGCTCAGGTCATGATCTCAGGGTCCTGGGATCGAGCCCCGCATCGGGCTCTCTGCTCAACAGCGAGCTTGCTTCCTCCTCTCTCCCTCTCTGCCTGCCTCTCTGCCTACTTGTGATCTCTGTCTGTCAAATGAATAAGTAAAATCTTTAAAAAAAAAAAAAAGAATAACCATGATGGTTGCCACAAAAGAAATTTTCATGGTGCCATAAAAGCATAGAATTCAAGGATGTGGTTTCTTCTGGTGACTAGGAAAAGGATTCCCTAAGGAAAGAACATTTGAACTGAGACATGAGGGGTGACTGATGTGTAGTGGAGGCTGAAATTGTTCTGGGAAAAAGTAGAGCACATGCAAATGCTGTGAAGTGGCAGGGCAGATGGCATATTTAGAAACAAGGCTGTATGGTTAGAGTGAAGTGAATGTTGACAAAAGTGAGGCTAGAAGAATAGGACCTAATTATGAACACCACTGGAAATATTTTGGTTTTTAATCTCAGAAAAATTTATTACTCTATTGATGTGTTTTAACACAAAGTGTTGTGGAGTTGGGGAGGGGGGCTTGGGAGCCTGACACAAACTGTTTTGCATTTTTGTGAGGAAAGAACTTTTACCTTATTTGACACTGCATCCCTCAAACATAGTAGGCACTAAAAACATATTGATGAGATGAATTAATACATTAACAGATAACTTTTGAGAATATCATTCTGGTTATAGTGTGGAGAATACTGATGGGGGTAGGGAACAAGAATGTGCAAGGGGGGGGCATGTAAGGAGCTATTTCAGAATTAAATAGAAGGACCTCATGATGGATTGAATACAGTGTGGGGAGTAGAGGAGCTATCAGGATAGCTCCCAGGTTTCTGGCATGAGTCACTGGGTAGATGACAGCCCCATTCATTGAGACTGGGAAAAGGGCCAGGTTTAAAGAGGAAGGTCACATCATGTCACCAGAGAAGTTTCCATTTATATACCCACAAGCTGTGAATTCTGTCTACAAAGGTAGCAGGAAATAATGAAAATACATCCAAATGAGCCCAAACTGCAAATCTGGAACAAGTAGTAGCCCTGGGTCTCCTGACCCTGTCTAGTTCCTTCAACTTCAAGAATCATCACTGTAAGTTAGAACAAAATCCCCCCTATGGACACCGGCCCTCAACATTTGTGATATAGGACTCAAATAAATGCGAAAAGTCAGTCTAGGTTGACTGGATAGATATGGGCCATAAAGTTATTCAAAGTACGTTGGCTTGGTAACAGTAGTAGTAGTGTGGGGATGCTATGGGCAACAGTTTTATCTCTTTTGAAAAAATAAATCCCCAACTAGTATATTTACCACCTCACTAAACTGGTCTGGTGGACTTTCTGAGAAACTACTGAATAACCAGCAGGTTAATGGTTCATTATACCCCTTTTCACCAGGCCCCATTCTGTACCACAATCAAAACTACCAAAAATAGAGATCTCGCAGAGTTGGTTTGAACAATTTATTATATCCCAGTGACACCTCCGTTTCATTTGGTCTGAAAAACTTGACTGTCAGACTTGGTAATACAGTCTGTCCTAGGAAGGAAAACGTATGACCTAGTGATCCAGGAGGCATAAAACAAACTGCTTTTACAGGCTAGGAGATTATTTGTGTACCTTAAAATCCTAAGAATACAATCTATATATCTAGAAATCTATCTAAAGTGAGACACGTTGTTAAAGTATCTTTACCACTGGCATCCTGCTTTATCCTTCCACAGGACAGTAATTTTCCAAAACTGAAATCTCATGGTTTCCCTGAGGTAAGAATGATTGACAACTTTTTACACTACAGATGGCTGAGCAGATGTGCACATAGGTATGATACCTCACTGCAAACAAGCCAGCCAATCAGAGAGGAACTGAGAATTGCACTCTGAAGCAATTACGAATTCTATCCAGGGAGATCAGAGATCCAACTTGTACAAGATGGTCCCATTTTCAACCATGTTGGGAAGCAGAATTAGCCTATCCTTGAGTCTAATCAAGGATTGCCACATCTATGTCTAATATTCCCACCCTGATGAATTATACAGCAAGTTTCAGTTCAAGAAAGCCATTGCTTATACAATATTAGGGGTTAAAAGAACAGTCCTTGGAAGCAAACAGACCTGATGTTGAATCCCTGCTCTGCCTGTGAAAATGAGGCAAATTATATAGCTTCTCTGAGACTCAGATGCTTCAAGTAGAATATCACAATAATATTGCCTACTTTGTAGGAATGTGGTAAATATAAATGAGAAAAAGTGATAAGCACAAAGTTTGGCATACACCAGAATACTAATACTAAAAGGGTACTAGTAATTCTTAGCATTGCATAATCAGTGCCCTGCAAATCATGGCACAAAAACCATTTCATTTTTTCCTTGTATCAGAAATAACAAAGCACAGAATAGTGAATCTTGAAAATTCTTACCAAAATAGAAGATGTAACTTGATGATTTTGGAGTTATAGTCCAAACCAAATATCTGCAAGATATTGAATTCTCCTGTTTTATCTTTTTCAATAATGGCAAATTATTTTGATATTTAAATTAATTAAATTTGAATAAAATATCCTCTGAGAAAATACAACGTTTTAATCATGTACTCTTTGTTGAGGTGTTCTGCCTGGTGTCAAGAATCATAGTGAAGAAGGATGTTGGAACCAAAATCAATTTTGGCTCTACTTCTTACACAGGCAAGTAATTTGCCTCTCTAGGTATTAGTTTTCCCATATGCAAAATTGTAATGAAAATATTTCCTTCTACCCATTTCCATCCCCATCCTGACAGTTCCAGCCTTATCAAGTCCCTAGAGGTAAAGTAAGATACTACTTTATTTAAGAATTATTTTAAACATATCTATAGAGTCTAGTGCTAGGCACCAGGGTAAAGGTTGAATCACTGAAAGATAATTTAATGTCAAAACTTTAAAACAGAATGTGCATGATGAGAGCTGGCGTTTTCGATCTAGCATTCAAAGTCACATAGCATCACTTCTGCCATGTTCTATTGGTTACAACCAAGTCACTAAGGCCAGCCCAGATTTGAGGGTGAAGGTATATACCTCACTGTTTGATGGAAGGAGAACAAAAATACGTGGACATGTTTTCAAACATGTATATAGGCAAACTACTTTTAAAAGATTTGAAAGAAAGAAAGATAGGGGGAGAAATAGACAAAGTAAAAGAGAAGGGAAGGAAGATAAAAGGATGTGCAAGACATCTATACAGAAAACTACAAAACGTTACCAAGTTTCATAAATTGGAGAACTTATTATTGTAAAGATATTAATTTTCCTTATCTTTTTTAAGATTTAGTAAAATCCTGATCAAAATCTCAGCAGGCAAAAATAAGTCAATGTAACTGACCCTATTAACAGACTAAAAATGAAAGACCACCTGATTATCTCATTAATAAAATTCAACATCTATTCCTGATTTAAAAAATAAAAAAAAACACAGATAATTAGGAATAGAAGAGGATCTCTACAACCTGATAAAAGGCATCTACAAAATACTTAAAGCTAACATCTTACTTGATGATAAGACTAAATGCTTTCCTCCTAATATCAAGAACAAAGAAAAGATGTCCATCCATACTCCTTCTGTTCAAAACTGGAGTGCAGAATCTAGCCAGTGCAGTGAGGCAAGAAAAAGAAATATAAGGCATCTAGATTGCAAAGGAAGAAGTAAAATTCTTCGTATTGAGACTACATACTTATCTATGTAGAAAATCCCAAGAAATCTACAGAAAAGCTATCAAAACTAGTAAGTGTTTAGCAATATTAAAGGAAAAAAGAGCAATATACAAAATGAATTTCTAATATACTAGCAATGAACAAGTGGAAATTATAATTAATAAAAAATGTCACTTATAGTAATATCAAAAATATAAAATAATTAGGGGTAAACCTGTGATAAGGTGTGCAAGACTTGTATATGGAAAATGATAAAGTATTGCTAAAATACACTTAAGGATACCTAAATAAATGTATACATATACCATATTTATGGATTAGAAAGCTCATTTTGTTCAGATGTTAATTCTCCCTAAATTGATCTATATTTGCATTATAATTCTAGAAAGTGCTCTTTTTTTGTTGGAAATTAACAAACTTACTCAAAAATCCATGCGGAAAAGGACCTAGAATAGCAAGAAACAAAAACAAAACCCTGAAAAAAGAAAAAACAAAGTAGACTCAGGACTTACTAAAATGCTACTGGGCAGGGGCACCTGGGTGCCTCAGTTGTTAGGCGGCTCCCTTTGGCTCAGGTTGTGATCCCTGTATCCTAGGATGAAGCCCCTCATTAGGCTCCCTGCTTGGCAGGAAGCCTGCTTCTCCTTCTCCCACTCCCCCTGCTCGTGTTCCCTCTCTCGCTGTCTTTCTCTGTCAAATAAATAAAGTCTTTAAAAAAAAATCTACTTGAGAGGGAGACAAACCATAAGAGACTCTTAATCTCAGCAAACAAACTGAGGGTTGCTGGAGGGTGTGGGGGGAGAGATAGGGTGGCTGGGTATGGACATTGGGGAGGGTATGTGCTATGGTGAGTGCTGTGAATTGTGTAACACTGATGATTCACAGACCTGTACCCCTGGGGCAAATAATACATTATATGTTATCAAATAAAATAATAAAATAAAATAAGCTACAATAATCAAGAGAGTCTGATATTGGTGTCAAGATTGAGTAATTGCTAGTACAAAAAAATCTTTTTTTTTTTGCTAGTACAAAAAAATTGTACTTTGCTAGTACAAAATTGCTAGTACAAAAAAAATTGCTAGTACAAAAAAAATTGAGTAATTGCTAGTACAAAAAAATCAACTTTGACCCATATCCCATACCATATACAAATATTACCTCAAATGAATAGTAGACCTAAATGTTAAACTGAAACTATAAAAGTTACAGAAGAATATGCAGAAGAAAATCTTTGTAACTTTGCATCAGAGAAATACTTTTTAGATACAACACCGAAAGGATGATTGATAATAGAAAAAAATCTATAAATTGGACTTCACAAAAATTAAGAAGTTTTGCTCTTGAAAGACATTCTTAAGAGAATAATAATAAATAGGTCCAAACAAGAAAAAATAACTGTAAGCATATATCTGATAAGGCCTTGAATCACAATATATAAAGGACTCTCAAAACTAAAAAATAAACCAATAAAAACTAGAAAAAGTATTTGAATATTTGAAAGGACACTTTACCAAATAAGCTATATCGATGGCAGATAAGCACATGAAAAGATATTTAATATCATTAATCATCTGGAAAATGCAAATTAAAATTACTTCACATTATTAGAATGCTTAAAATTAAAAATACTGACCATGCCAAGTTCTGGTGAGGATGTCAAGCAGTTGAAATTCTCCTACATTGTTGGTAGAAATTTCCTAAAAAGTTAACATACCCTTACTAATCACCTAACCATTCTACTCCCAGGCATTTACTCAAGAAAAATAAAAGTGTTTGTTCATGCAAAGACTTGCCAATGAACATTCTTAGTAACTTTATTTACAATAGCCCAAAATTGGAAATAGTCCAAATGTCCACCAACAGATGAATAGATAAACAAATCCATATAATGGAATTCTATTCACCAATAAAAAGGGATGAGCTATTGATAGATAACAATTAACTGGATGAATCTTAAAACAAATATGCTGAGTGAAAGAAGTTAGACCAAAAAAAAGTGTATACTGTGTGATTCCATCTTTTTATATAAAATTCTAGAAAATACAAACAAATCTATATAATCTATAATATCAGTGGCTGTCTGTAGATGGAGGTTCTGAGGGGGATAGGATGGAGGCACTTTAAAGGGATACTAGGAAAGTTTCCGTAAAATGAATATGTTCATTATCTTGATTGTGGCAATGGTTTCACAAGTGTTTTCATATGTCAGAACTTACAAATTACACTTTAATTAGTACAGTTTATTATATGTTAATTATACCTCAGTAAAGCTGTTATAAAATTCCAATGGGTTTTTTTGTAGAAAATCAGTTATTTGCAAAACTTCTATAAAAAATGCCAAGTGTCAAGTATAGATCAGATAATTTTGAAGAATAAAATTGGAGGACATATACTATCAGATATCAAGACTCATTATACAGCTCATTAATTAAGAAAGTATGATCATGTCACAGGAATAGAGATATGGACTAATTGACTAATGGAACAGATTGAAAAAAGTGTGCCAGGCGGTGAAAAATGGTCTTTTTAATAAATGGTGCTGCACCAGTTGGATATTCAGAGAGAATAAAATAAATCTTGACTCCTAGCTTATACCATACACTAAAAACAACTCAAGATGGATCTCAATGTGAAAGATGAAACATCTAGAAGATATCCTCATCATCTTGAGTACAGGCAAAGATTTCTTAAATGAGGCACAAAAAGCACTAAGCACAAAGGAAGAGACAGATAAATTGGACTACGTTAAAATTAAAACTTCTGTTCATCAATATATCCTATTAAGATAACGAAAAGGCAACCGAAAGAGTATACTGTATATATATAAAACACCCTAAAATCACTTATATCCTACATATCAATAAGACAGTTAATTTGTTTTTTAAATGGGCAAAAGACAAAAAAACTCTACAAAGAAGTATATCCCAATGACCAATGGACATCTGCAAAGGTAGCTAACTGCTTTAGTCAACAGGAAAATGTTGATTAAAATAAAAACGAGATACCATAACACACTTACCATAATGACAAAAATTTTAGTAAGTGACAATACCAAATGCTGGCAAAGTCATAGAACTAGAACTCTCAAATATTGCTGACAGGAATGTAAATGGGTACAAACATTTTGGAATACTCTTTTGGAAATATCTAAATTCAAACATATAAATGCATTATGTAGGAACCCACAATTCCACTTCTGGTGATAAATTCAATAGAAATATATTATTAATGAGAATACAACTGGTACAGGCCTAAAGAGAACAATTTGGCAGTATCAAGTGAAATCCAACAAATCTACCCTACAGAAATTTTTATACAAGTATCAGAGCCAATCCATCTACATAGATGTTTGATACAGTAATACTTGTAATGGTAAAAATGAGAAATAACCTGAATGTTATCTGTTGGTGGATGGTTAATTAGAAGATCCATGAAAACTACTTAAGAGTTAAAAAGAATGCTGTAGACCTATATGTGCTGATTGGAAAGATATCCTAGATATATTGTCAAATAAAAGATTTTGCAGAGCAATATATATGATATGATTGTTTATTAACAGAATATATCATTTTAAGTTAAAATGTTCTAAGCGTACATCTAGGCAAATGCAGGGAAAGGGGCCTGGAAAGACAGACACAAATGGTTAACAGTGGTTCTCTTTAAAAACTAGAATTGGATGCAGGGAAGGCTGAAAAGAGATATAGACACAATTTAAACAACAAAAATATTTTCAAGAATTGTTTGCATATTTTTTAAAAGGCTAATTTTTCTCAACACCAGGAAGAAGTAGTGAAATCTAAGCATCATTAAAGGCAAAATGAAAGCTGCCTGCTGCATGAAGAGGAAGGGGATAAAATTGGGATGTGAGCCACTGGTTCACCTTAGAGAAAACGTAGTAAAAACAATGACTCCACCTACCACAGAGGTGAAAAAAAAAAGCTCTTCGTGGGGAACCAAGAACTGTTCCAGCTTTTGCTAAGTCTAATCTTAATTCTTTTTTAAAGAAAAATAATACCAAATTACAGTAATGAAACTAGGAATGGGATCTTAGAAAGGCCAGTGCAAGAAGGGGTCCGAGAGCTTAAATTTTATTAGCTTTATGGCAAACTTGCATGTGGAACATAATTGAACACCACCTAAATTTTGGAAGCAATAATGCAAGTATTTCCAGATGGAGAAGACAGAAAGTAACATAACTAAAGAATAACCATGTGCTATCTGTGAGAGGACTGTTTGTTGCCAGAGATTTTATTTTAACTTATAGCCTAAAAAAATTTATACATATTCAAACTATAAACTATTTAAAGTTCACATCCGTGTCTTATGGTAAACTCCAAGAACAACAGAAAGAACACAGCTAATATTTTTTTCAACTAATATTTTTTCAATTGAAATTTCTTCCTGCTTTAATAAAATTTCTTGAGGTAGATTCATCTTTAAGCCTTTACAAATCATTTGCCATTCTTTGGATACTTTATTATAAGAGCACAAGAATATACTCATCCAGAAATGTATTATAGCCTGGCCAGGAGGCTTATCAGACCAGGGAGTCTGAGTCAAGTTAGAAGCAAAAGGGCTGAACACTTTATGAGATCAGGAATCTGGGCTTCTTTACCGTTCAGTCCCAATGTCTATTGCATGCCAGAGAGCACAATGAACCATGATGATGACCAGCATATATTGTATTGACTACCATGTAATCAGTTAGATTCTGTGATAGGTGCTTCACAGGCAATATCCCCCTCTGGTGTCTTCTTAGGAAGGACTATTATCATTCCCTTTATTAATGAACAACATGAGGCTTGATTAGATCACTTAACCCAAAGTCACACAATTTTTAAGTGGCACAACCTGATAATTCTGTTTCCTAGGAAGACCTGAATAAATATTGGTTATGGGCATACTTGTTTCAATAGAAGGAAGGAAGGAAGGAGTAAAAGAAAGGAGGAAGGGAGGACACAAGTAGATGACAAGACCCCCATAGCATTCACTTTCAGGAAGAAAACCATTTCCCTGAGGGGAATAATAGATGAAACCAACCTAGCATTCTTGTTTCAAGAAGCCTATGCTGAGCGGGTTACCGGGACAGGCTCACATAGCAAGGAGTTTTCCCTCTCAGCTTATTTTGCACCACTCTCCACTTTGCTCTCTCCTTTCCAGTCACATTGGTTCTTCTCCAAGGTTGTGTCAGGCAGTCCTCCTCTTGGTTCAGTGGTTATCTGTCCACACTGGTTAACATCAAGCTATCCATTGTTCTGGTCCTCTTCATCCCTTCGGGCTCTTATAATAGAATTACTACCTTCAGGTCATGGGAACTTTGATGAGTCTATGAGGGACATACAGTCATTCTCCCAAGGGCTAGCCACCTCCTAGGGACACAGCCATCAAATCACCACAGATGTCCCCTGCAGAGATCCTCAAGAGAATTTTATCCTCCCTTCCTAGCTGGGATACTTTCCTTCTCTCCTGGTCCTTAAGAAACTTCTCAACTCCTCTCTCTGCAACTGGCTTAAGCCATTTCCAAAAAACATCCTTAGACTCCAGGCCACTCTATTTGAGGCCCACCCAAGATCCCTAAGGCTTCAGGTTAATTTAGGGAGTCTCACTGCATGTGAGAGTGTCACACAATTTTTAAATGAATGGGAAAAGATAACATGAGGGAAAAAAAGCACAATTCAACATTTTAATACATTATTCTGCCACATTTTCTCTGTATCATTCACTGAGGAAGGAACATAGGAAAATGATAAGGTTTGAGGCAGGAGACCACAAGTCTGGCTTCTAGTGTGATGAATATGGTACCTTTGAGATACCCAACAGAGACGTGAAGAAAACTATTGGATATAAAAATCTGGAGCTTTCTGGCTAACTCTCTTGTAGAGTCCAGCTAGAAAAAGCCCATCATTTTCCTACTTAGCCATTTCCAATGTGGGCAAATAATGTTTTCTTACCACTCAATAGCTTATAAGGCCAAGTGTATTTTTATCTAGCACCTATTTAGTTCTCTAGTTTTACCAGTATTCTGAAAACCATTTATGGTTTCATTTTAGAAAAATGACAAAAACAGAAATTCAACAAAATATTTTTTCTGTAGGAGTAGTTAAGGCCCATGAACTTATATAAAAGTTCTTTGAATTTCAAACAAATTATTGCAGGTGAGGAAAATGTTGATCAATGTCTCATTTTCTACTGACCACAATCTCCATTCTGTTTCACCTGCTTCCTACAATGCATTGTTGGGCAAGAAAAAGAAAAAAATGGAGCTTATAAAATATTTAAGAAATTTTAAGAAACTTTCACTCAAAAAAACTGCTGAGTTAATCCCTAGGTATTACCAGTTGGTTAACCTATCCTCAACTTCTGTGATATTACCTACTGCTGAAAAGAAAAGCTCCCAAAAGGGAGGAAACTCAAAATATGGCTTATTGTATAAAAAGTTTTAAGTTCTAAACATTTGAGGTGTTACAAAACTATGTCATGGATACTCTGTGCTTGTAGTTTTCTGTTACGTTAATGGATTTTTATTCATGTCATTTGATGGGAAAATTTGTAAAACCAGGTCACAGCTCCAGCAAAAGGAAATATAAAAGGAAATAACATAGGGTTTATTGAATTTGAAAGAGGTATACACCAAGAGCAGAGTCACCTGGAAATGCCATGATGATACCACCACCAGCAGCTACAGAGCTGAATACAGAACTTGCAACTCTAATCAAAGATTCTTCTCACTTTATCAGGGTACAGCCAACCCACCCTGGTGAGCCCAATCTGTTCTCCTTATTGCTGAACATGGACAAGAGATGCCATCATGAAAAGTTCATGTCATTTGGATCTCCTTTTACTGCACAAATCTCAAAATCCAGCCCAAACCTGCCATGTCTGGAGCCAGCAAACATTAGTTTCTACCATCATAAAATGGGGTAATTTTTCATGATCTTCTAAAATCCAATTTCCTATTATAGTTTTCTTCTGTGACATTGAAGTTAGAGGTGAGTTGTTGACAAAATTCTGATGACTTTATGGGCAGAGACCTAGAAATGACCAGCTTCTGCTTTGTTCATTCACCTTCCCTGAGAAAAAACAGACTCAGGGCATTATGTGTAAAATATACAGAAGACTGAGAGTCAAAGTAAAACTTAAATGATAGCTGGGAATTCAATACCCCCAGTACAATGAGTCTTTGGTAAAAGCTACATTGGAAAGAAGTTTAGGCTCCTGTTTTCTCCACCTACCCTTCATGTGTTCCCACCACAGTCTGAGAAAGTAGTCCCCAGAGTAGGGATGAATTACAGCCCTACCTATAGGCAGGGGGAAAATGCTTCCTTCCTAACATGGCCCAACAAGTGACCTAACCAATTTGATTAGCAAAAAACTCTTTCTTGGTTGTATATAGCCAGGAGGTCTGGGCTGAGGTCAGTCTGCCAGAATAGCTCTAATTATAATGAACAATGGCTTTTTTTAAGACAAATTAATATTAATTCAATCAGAATATTATTGATCATCAAAATGTTGCCATAAGTGTCTTTCTCTTAAGTGCTTACCATGTGACATATGAAAGATTAGTTCATTAGAATATGACAAAATAAGATATTATGTGCATTAGGCTAAATCCTAGGGAGAATATGGAAATAAGTAAACACATAAGCACTCTCTTCAAAGGAGATACAATGTGAAAAAAAAACCACCAGATCAGAAATTTATTCAATAAGTATGTCCACACTATTGCCACACAGATTGTGATGAGCAGAGAAAAGTCAATGAGAATTCAGAATGGGAATCCCTTTGGGACTGAAAATATCAGGGAAGGCTTCAAGAAGGTAGTTGGATTTGAATGGGGCCTGAAAAGATCGGTAAATGTTTTAAAATAAATATTACATATTTTTCCCATCATAAGGTGAGTACATACTTGTAACAGAATTGGTAACTTTGCTAGAGAAAAAAATATTTAATGAGGGAAAAGAAATAAATCCCACCAGATCCCAACTCTCTTGACAGAGAGGGATGGAAAGGGGGACATGTCAGGAGAAAGGATAGCACACAGCAAGGTACAGAGGTAGGAAGGAAGGAGGAGGCATGAGAAAACATCAATACAGTTTTGTTGGGATATAGGGGTTATGTAAGGTCTCTGGCTACCCTACAGCCTGAAGAGAAGCATCAAGAGGCCTTAAAATCCTTATAAGGGACCTAGCTGTGTTAAGATACTGCTAGAGAGAAAAGAGGATGACAAGCCTCCTCCCCACTGTTCCAGGCCCCAATTTGTCCTTAGGGTTGGAGTCTTTGCATCAGGGTAGCCAAGCAGCAGCCCCTCCCTATGTACCCATTCATATCCTCTAGCTTCTTAAGAGGCTATGAATTCTACTTGAATCAGGGAGCCAGAAACTGATTCCCTTCAAAGGCCATAGCTATTACAGCATTTTAAATGGACTGCAGTGAACTTGACCAAGAGCAAAGTACAAAAAGGACTATGGGAACCCTGCACAGAGCTCACATAGTAACCAGAGATCCATGAACTCCAAATCCAAGGAGTCCATGAACATGGATAGGAAAAAAAAGGGGGGGGGGCATCTTTATTTTTGCTGATTTTTAACTGCAACATAGCATTTCCTTCTATTACAAACTGAAGTAGTGTTAACAGTATCTTTGACTTTGTCACTACTAGAAAACACAGATATTTTCATATCATATCATAGCTGTTGCTGTTAATTCAAAATGTCATTTTATCACCATTCCAAAATTGGTTATTAGAGCCACCACTGGATCTTGTTATTACATGTGTAAGAAGCACAATTAAAAAATATTTGTTTAAATGTATTTCATTACAATTAGCCTTCTTTATAATCCTTTATATTTTATATTATGCACTTAAATACATTATCCTGGAAAAGGTCCACAGGATTCAGACTGCCAAAGAAGTTCACAGTACTCAAAAATCAAAAATTTTGGACCATATATGGCTAAGGAATTTGGCCTAAAAGTCAAAATTTTAGCACCAAATTTGATAAACACATAGGACTCTTTTCTGCATATGGCAGAGTAGTCCAGAAGGTAACTGGGGTGGGGAATGAGAAAGGGTCACAGTTACCCTCTAAGTACATTCTCCAAAAATGACACCTTTTTTAAGGTAATGGAGCAGTCCTTCTTTAAGACTGTGATGAGAAGTTATGAAAAGAATCCATAGGAATACAGAATTTTGAGACACAGAGAGAAGTTAATCAAAGGTGGCACCTTTTTAAGCATTTGCTTCCAAGTCAAAGGTCCTAACCCTGCCTTTTTCCCAGTCATCCCCAAGCTTCTCTTAGATGCCTCTTAATTAACAAATACTTGTACTTGTCTCCATCCAGCTCCTCTGTATTCATGTGAACTTCCTGGATGGGGGAGGGGCAATGGGAATGGTGGGGTGGGAGAATGGCAACTTACAAATTGAAAGAGTACTTTGACACTACAGGATCTTACTAGATATCAGATAGAAGGAATGTTCCCTCAACTCATAACGTCATGATCACATGGACACATTGGCTGAAATCCTCCATGAAGCCAGCAACGTGCTAAGTAGAGCTAGCTGCTTACCCAAATGCCAGATCAAGACAAGTGGGATAAGTGTCATATGGGGGGAGAGGTTACAACTGGTGTAGGTGTACAGCATAAAAGGAAACTCATCTTTTTCTATTTGCATATGTCCATTTACAGATCTTTGGTTCTCCAGTTGAGTGGCAAAGTGGCCCTGGGCTCTTGGATACCTGGCTTCAGCAGTGACTGAGGCATCAGCTAAACCACTGCTGAGAGAAGAAAACTGAATGAGGCAGGGCTGTAGGGCTAAAGATAGCTTTAAGTTCTGCAGGGGAGATAACGTGACATCCCATCTCTGCCAACAGCAGCTGTGGGTAATGACCAGAACTAAGAGTTGTAGAGCTATATAAGGCATTAAGGATTCTCAAAAATCACAAGGGAGAACTATCAGGAGAGAAAACCAACTAAATTGTCTTCAGTCAAGGAGTTGGAACCTTAAATGACTGAAATTTGGATATTATTATAACTGTGGCCTCATCTTAGTCGTAAGTGGGCAAAACCTGTGACATTCCCGTTCCACAGTCAATAGGGAATCAAATGTACAGATTGTTGGCTCTGGAAGACCCATGGGAAACAGAGGGGAAAGGACACTAGATTTTGTGTTCAACTCAATAGTACCAATTCCCCCTCTCTTTTCAAGGCAAATCAAAAATCCTGGTTTTTGGAACCATGACATAATACTAAGTCTTAGGTAATGCAGAACTGCTAGTTCCTCGGTTTAAGAAATAACACAGCAAACCCCCCAGACTGTCTTTTCTCACTTCTTCCTTGAGAGATATAACCAAAGAAAATAGTCCAGAGGATGAGCAGAGTACATTATGGGAGGTCTGTGAAACCATACAGGTAGCCCCACTCCATCTACCTTGATATCACCAAGACATCTCCTCCTGGTTTGTCTAGGGGACAAGAGAGACCAGTGTTAAAAGAAAATACTCATAGAGAGAAGGAAAACAACTATTCCCTTAATTCTGTGAATATTTAAAAATAAATCCAATGTTTTGTTTTGTTTTTTAAATTTTCCTGCTTTACAAAGATATCAAAGCAGGAAGAATTTGAAAACAAGAGAATCATCTAGGGAGACGGGGTGGCTCAGTTTGTTAGGCATCTGACTTTGGCTCATGTCATGATCCCAGTGTCCAGGGACGGAGCCCCAAATGGGATTACCTGCTCAGCAGGAGCCTGCTTCTCCCTCTCCTCCCCACTCATGCTCTCTCTTGCTATGTCTGTCTCTCTCTTTCAAATAAATAAATAAAATCTTTAAAAAGAGAGAGAGAGAATTATCCTACAGAGCAGTAAAAGAATGACAGGTTTAGGTTAATTAGAAACCAAATTAATTTCTTTGTCATTCTTACTAAAAAGTCCTCAATTATGAGAATATCTAGGTAAATTTTCCTTTATGATAATTAGCACCTAACATCCCAAAACAATGCAGTGGTAAACAACAAGAGGACAAGGACAAAATTGAAGCCTGGACTCAGTCTTTCCATCTGAAGACTCCTCTGTTTTATTAGAAACAGTGAGAATGTGGGAGAGTAAGGAGTGTGAGAAACAAATAAATGTAAAATAATTTAACATGTTCTTTAATAATTGCTTATGCCTTTTCAAAGAGAAGAAAGCTGAGGCCTCAGTATTGAAAAAAGTAAATTTGAGGTCATTCTGTTTTCAATAGAAATTTCTCTCTGTATCCATCAACAAACGGCACGGCTTGAAAATTTAATTGAATGTTTTCTATGCCTAGGGAGCTGTGAATAATGGCAACAAGGACAGTAAATAATAATTCAAGGTCCTTTGGAAACCTTAACTTTCAAGTAAACAATAACACTCACAATACTTCCAAGTTGAAAATAACAAATTTAAATTGTCTAGTACTTTCAGTAAACGTAATCTAACATTATCCTGGTACTGCATGTGGGGGAGAAGGCTGTGAACACAGAGAGATGGGCCTAATTCTTTATGTATTTTTCCTTCCTTTATTGCTCAAAGAAAAAAGAAAACTATTATCATCAGAGTCTTATTCACGAAAGAGGGAAGGCTCTGTCGGTCAGGAGGGTTATCCTACCAAGTCTATGGTGGCCTTCCATCTGACCGGCCTGGCCCTAGCCGTCTGCGTTTTGGGACCTTCATTCTGTCCAGGATAAGCACCAACTACGACACAGACTTTTGTGTGGCTTAGAGGGAGGTTTTTAATTATATAGTGCCACGAAGAAAACACTAGTCTAAGAGTCTGGAGGTCTGTGACCTAATCCACACTCTGCCACTAACAGCTGTGTGGCCCTGGATGACCATGTAGGGATCAATTTCCCTGTCAAATGAAGAGGATGGACTAGACCAGGAGCAGGAAACTTATTCTGTAAAGAGCGCAATAATAAATAAGTGGGGCTTTGAGGGCCACACAGTCTTTGTCCCAACTACTCAACTGTGCCAATGCAGCATAAAAGCAGGCACAGATATTACATAATCAAAGAAATGTGGCTATGTTCCAATAAAAATTTATTTATAATTGGGGCACCTGGGTGGCTTAGTGGGTTAAAGCCTCTGCCTTCGGCTCAGGTCATGATCCCCGGGTCCTGGAATCGAGCCCCGCATTGGGCTCTCTGCTCGGCGGGGAGCCTGCTTCCCTTCCTCTCTCTGCCTGCCTCTGGGCCTACCTGTGATCTCTGTTAAATAAATAAATAAAATCTTAAAAAAACAAAACAAAACAAAAAACAAGTAGCAGGCAGGATTTGACCCAAGGGCTGTAGTTTGCCAACTCCTGAACTAGATGGCCTCTTTATTATCCCTTTGAGCTCTGAACTATGGGTCTATAATTCTAAAAATGAGGTGGACAGAATGAGACTCATCAGACAGGCTTGAGCTGTCCAAAAGCCTGCCCATAGATGCGGGAATACTACAGGGCAACTTAGAATGCTTTGTTGGTGTGTGGAGCCTACGATCCACCCACATCTAGCAGTGCAACAAGGCAAGAAAATAAGTAAAAGTTATAAGGACTGAAAAGGAAGTAACAGAAATGTCATTATTTGTTAAAGACAGGATTGTATATATTCAAATAGAAAGGGAGAAATTATCAGTAACCCACAAGCTGGTCAGCTTCCTATTCATCTTAGATGGGTCCCATTTCCCGCTGTCCTATAGACCACTGTAGAGAAGGGAACAAAGTTTTGCAATCTCTCTTGCCCTCTAGCTTCTACATACATTCAGCCAATGGAAGGTACTGGCTAAATATTAGTAGGCTGAGGGCCAGGAAAATCAGGGGTATTTCTCTTTCTCTCTCTCTCTCTCTCCTTTCTGTGGCATTTCCAGCAACTAGTCTTTCTAGCTCCTGTTCCATAAGCTCTCTGTTGTTCCACTTCAGCTAAATGATGCTGTTCTCTGGGTTTCAGTAAAACTATCTCTTTTCTTTTTCAGCCAGTCCAGAAGTGGGAGCATCTTACTATTCTTTTATAATTTGGGTTGCTCCATTACCTCTCCCCTTTTACTTCTCAATTCCTCTATCATCCATGTTATAAGTCCTTGCATTAAGTTCCATCTATATAAATACTTGGAATAGTTTCTCTTTTCCTGATTGGAAAACAAGTTGCTATATACAAAGTCAAGACACAGAAATTAATTTTGCTTCTTTATAACAACAACAATTAGAAAATGAAGTTTAAAAATACTATTTGCAATTGTGTCAAAAATATAAAATACCTAGGAATAAAACTAATGAAAGAAGGTGAGTCTTCTATACAGAAAACTATAAAGCATTATTAAGAGAAATTGGGAAAAAATAAAAAATATTTAAAGTAATTATTTTTTATATAGAACATACAAGCACTAACTATAAAAGAGAAGGTTGATAAATTAAGGCAATAATAAATTTAAAAGTGTCTGGCCATAAAAATGCATTATTAAGACAAGGGGAAAATAAACCGTAAAGCAAATAAACCTATAAAACATAAATGTGTATATATCTATATGTATATATGTACATTGAAGATTTCTAAAATCTTCCTACATATAAATGAGGAAAAGACAGACAATCCAATAGAAAAATGCACAACTTCAAAAGTAAAAGCAAAAAGGGGCACCTAGGTGGCTCAGTCAGTTAAACGTCCAACTCTTGATCTACCTTAGGTCTTGATCTCAGGGTTGTGAGGTTGAGCCCTGTGTTGGGCTCCACGCTGGGTGTGAAAACTACTTAAAAAAAAAAAAAAGTAAAAGCAAAACCGCATAAAGTATCCTAAAAGCAAATAGTAAACTGCTAAAATTTGAAAGAAACATGCTGTAATATTTCTAAGAGGAAAATGAATCTCTGAACAAATTTTTTGAAATATATACTATATAAATATAAATGTATATATAAAACTGATGCTGAGTGGGAGTCCATTCTAGTAATAATATTCATATTAGGAAACTTTCAGGTAGAAATGTCTTTGTCTTAATTTTCAAAAAGAAAGAGAACTACAGAAGAAAGTATTAGAAAAAGGAAAGAAAAGTGGACAAAAACTAGAACATAAAGGCTATCCAAATAGTCAATGAAAAATATAACAGGCGACCTCATTAGTGATCAAAGAAGTGCAAGTTGAGTAACACTACACCACATACCACTATGGCTAAAATTAAATATATTGACAATACCTTAGCTTTACAGCTCTATGGAACAACAGAAACCTCATGAACTGCTGGTGGTGGTATAAATCAGTGCAACAAATTATTTTGTCATTACTCACTAAAAATGAATATACTTTCCAATAATTCTGTTCCTTGGTATATACCCATTAGAAACTAAACCTATGTTTCATTTCTAAACACAACTAATGTTTGTTTATGTATGTCTAAACATAACTAATGTTCATAACTAATGAACATAGTTATGTTCATTATATAATCATAAATAATGATTGCCATTAGTTATGATTGCCAAAGACAAAACACAATCTAAATGTCCATTGACCATAAAATAGATAAATAATATATTCTCATAACAGAGCACTATACGGCAATGAAAATAAAATACAGCCACATACAACAATATGAATAAATCTCTCAAAATACAGTCAGAAAAAAACAAGCTTGTTCTAGACACACTCTATATGCCCCTCCAGGTCTACTCTCCATCCTACTCTGCTCATTCCTGTGCCTAGGAGCTCGAGCAGTATGGATTTCTTCAAATTGGCTACTTGCTGCTCTATGGATTTTTGGTCAGATCTCACCAATAAGAGACAGATGAGAGGGCAAGAGAAGGCAGGTCAGAATATTTGTCTCTGTGGACTCTCTCTGCCAGGGCATAATCAGTAGCGGCTACATTTCTCTACCTAAGGCCACGTTTGTTATCAAGCATCTCTAGGCTATTTACAGCCATAGGGAGCACAGGGCTCCTAACTGCTTGCTCCTGCAGGCCTGTAGGTAGTAAAGGCTCCCCACTTTCCCACTACAGTTAGCCCTGGGGTACTGTAACATCCCTTGTCAATTTTCTTTATGAAACTCGTACATAGGGGTGCCTGGGTGGCTCAGTCATTAAGTGTCTGCCTTTGACACAGGTTATGATCCCAGGGTCCTTGGATTGAGCCCTGCATTGGGCTCCCTGCTCAGTGGGAGGCCTGATTCTCCCTCTCCCACTCCCCCTGCTTGTGTTTCTTCTCTAGCTATCTTTCTCTGTCAATTAAATAAATTTAAAAAAGAAAAAGAAAAAGAAACTCTCTTATATACTCCTTTTGAATATGTTGTTTGTTTCCTGCCAGGAACCTGATCTATAAAAATCCAGACCCAAAATACTTACAAAGTGCCTTCATATAAAGTTGATAAAATAGGCATAACTAAACTACAATTTGAGGGAATGTATACATGGGTGATGAAATGATAAAGAAAAGGGATTACCACAAAAGTCAGGAGTGGTTAATTTGTGGGAGGGGAGGCAGATGTGATTGGGAAGGAACACATGATGGGATACTAGTGGTATCTAGTATAGCTAGCCAGTAATGTTCTGTTTATTTACCAGAGTGATGGTTAATACTTTTTTCTTTATAATAATTTATTAAGCTGTACATTTATGCTTTACACATTTTTATCATATGGTTGCCATTGTTCATTATAAAAACAACTTGGGAAAAAACAAAATGAGAGAAATTTTTATTACCGCATCTCATTACATGTGCTGTATCCTATTAAATATGCTACTGTTGTAAGAACATAGATGCCAAGTGTATAATTTAATCAACATCACACAGTTTGGAGAGAAAAGCAGAAATCAGGAATGTTGAAAACAGTTTCCTCTAACTGTACTGAGATTTAATTGGGAATATGGGCTTACAAGCTTCCGGTTGATTTAGTTGACCCACAAGAAAATAGAACAAAAGGCAAAAACACAGAGAGATTCAGAATACTTGAGCAAGAGAGGCATGATGATAATGAAAAGAAAGAGATCAAAAAAAGTTTTCAGAAATACAGAAAAGCAAGTTAATTTTAGTATTGAAAGGTATGTGGATACAAGAAGAGTACATGATAAATGTATGTTTACATCTGGGCTTGGGTTATTAACATGGGAACAACTTCATTTGATAGGCTTCTTTAGTTATTAACTTCTGGATAATGCTCATGATATCTCAATAATTAGTAGGTAAGTGGAAAATTCAAAATGTTTACTTGCCCAGAACTGTAAAAATATTTCTTATCCAAAAAAAGTTAACAGAATACAATCTATTTTAAATGTGTTTTCTAGCAGAGCAAGCTTACTCTTTGCCTAAATTAAAAACAAAGTGCAAAATATTTGGAAAAAGAGGTCATTGGATAAATGCAGACTATCAATGTAGTCACATTAATGCTTTGCTAAGTATCAATGCAATCTACTATGTGGAAAAACTAGACTCCTATCTAGTACCACTAGTTGCATGTATTCAAATATTACAGATTAAGTAAATTACCTATTTGTGAAGTAGATAACATTCTAAATGCTATTGTGCCTAGACTAATGAACCAAGAGACAAACACTATCTCCAAGAGAGACCCAAAAATTGCCCATTAGCCTAAAGACTCATTATAAAGTTTAAAAATAAAAACACATAGTTAAGATTAGAAAAGCTTTTCTGTTGTGGAGAAGATAACATAGACTATGTTTCACTCAGTGGAGGAAGGCTTAGTTCTTAGCTCAGTTAGAGGGTAGCCTTAGTTCTTAGCTCAGTTGGTGGGTTTAGTTAGGGTGATTTGAATCCCTTGTCCATAACACCTATATAAAAATACAATTTTTTTAAGAGAGGGAGAGGGAAGGGGCAGAAGGTGAGGGAAAGAGAGAATTTTAAGCAGGCTCCACACCAGCACAGAGCCCCATTCAGGGCTCAATCTCACAACACTGAAATCACAACCTGAGTCAAAATTAAGAGTCGGACACATATCTGAGCCATCCACGTGCCCTTGAATACAATCTGCTATAAAAGCAACATCTCCGATTTTTGTCATTAATCTGGAATATTATAGAAAACAGCATTTTCCACATGTATTTTGTCATAATCTTTTGATGCTTTCAAGAGAATTAAACCACATACAAGATTTTAAAATTCTACATAGCAAATTAACCTGCACCTGAAATGCCAGATTTTTTACTGCCATTTGTAATTTTAATATTTTCTCAATGTTAAATTGTATTTGTTTTTGGAATAGATTTTTGTACATGGTTTAAAACTCAAATACACAAGAAGGTATTCTGTGTAAAATCTCTCCTACCCACTCCACCCCCACCATGCTTCTTTCTTTCCTAGGCAAGCAGTTCCTAATCCATGAGCAGTCAGAGTAACTGAGTAGAGCCATCTCAGAAATCCAAACCTCAGTCTCTCCCTCCCCACTCTGAGGTAGTAATACTAGAAAGATCACACTTGCCTCTTCACAAAGATCCTTAATGAACAACCCAATCCAGAGAAGCCCCCTAAGTTCCTGGGTGGGTTAGGAGATAAACCACCTCACAAAGGCAACAAAGGCTTAAATGAACTGACCAGTCTTTGTGTGGTCACCAAGTCCCCATGGTCATCACTGGCTGGCTTAAGCAGCATCACACAGAGATAAGGATCTTTCCCAATTCTCAAACTCATATTAGGAGACTTTTTCCATTAACAAAGGAGCTTGCTTTCATGCCTCTTTTTGTTGTCCCATAACCTATATTCTCCCATACACTGTTGATTGAGAAGCATTTATAAATATTCTACAAGGCTCCACAAGATCAATGTTTGCTATTGTGGTATCCTAGGTACATATATTCATATTTGAAATTTTACCCACTTCATGTGGTACAAATTAACAATTTTGTGATATAACATGAAATCTATTTCTTACACCAATTTTGCTGATGTTTTGATATGATTAAACTTACCTTACTTCAGGAAGAAAGAGAAGGGTGATAGATTGAAATGTGGTGAAATTTGGTTGAATTGTCAATGTTCATCAGTCATTGTTAAAGAACAAAACTTGAAATGCAAACATAATCTGGAGACCTCAAAGGATATGCAACCAAGAGAAGTAATTATTTTCTCGGGGCTGGGAAAAGAGGATTGAGGATGCAATTTGCATTCTTGTCCATCTGCCTTTTTTTCCTGACTAAATGTGTAATGTTATTTAATATGAAATTATAACCTATCAAGCTATTGTTCCCGTTTACAGATAGCAAAACTGAAGCAATGATGGCCTAAGTGACTTTGCCAACTGTATCTTAGAGATTCAGTGGGGAAATGGAATTTGGGGTCCCTCCAGGTCCTGGTCTATTTTTTAGCCCACTGACTCTCCTGTATTCTTTTATAAGAGCGCTGTATCTTGAAAGCATCTCTCAGAGACACCTCTGAGGTTAATGCCTTAGAAAAACCTATCAAACATAATGACTTTGATAGAGACCATTTCACATTACTTTTACCAATCTATTTTTCTTGGTTCATGCTCTCAAAAATGTCTAACTTTTCCCAATGACACTGTTCATACTCATTCTAGTTTTTAACAACATAGGCAAAGATTTAAGCTGACCGTCTATGAGGCAAAAAGAAAATAACAGTAGAATTCAATTCTCCAAGATAGACAGACAATATGCAATACATTTCCATTTTAGGATACAGCAGCAGAAGGGGACAATCCTGGCAGCTTCATGAGATCCTTGGAGAAGTCTCTCTCCTTCTTCACCCCAATACCACCCCAATTCATCCCCAGACCATTCTTTGTAGCTATTAAGCTTGCCACAAAGTAGCTCTAAAGTCCTCTGGTGTGGATTTTATAGTAAAGAGAAAGACAAAATATAGAGTATGGAATTTCTAGAGAATAGAGGATTCTAGTGGCATATATTTAGTTTAATCCCCTCATAGACAAGATTTAAAAAGGGCCAAACCTTTCAATTCATTAACAAAGGACAGACTTTACTTCTTAAGGATTTACATCTCTATGAGGAAGTAAACCTATTTGTACAGTTTACCTAATGCTTTTTCCAGAAAAAAGGAGCTGGAATAGAACTGGGGGCCCCCTTCAAGGAGACGATAGGAAAGAGGGTCTGTAACTGCCTGATGCGTACTGCTGCTTTCTCATCCCCTTTCATTAGAGCTACTATCTCCCCTCCAGTGTAGTGTTTTACCTCCTCTGGGTCATATTTTCATGAGATACAACTTATCTCTACTCCATGTAGCGACTGGCATGCCCTTGAATCCAGAGAACTGTAGTAAAATGGATTGAGCTGGGCTAGGCAGGGCCAACCTTCAACCTACCAAACTACTGCGAGCCAGATATTAGATCTTCAGGGGTTAATCAACAAGTCAATTCAGATATGATGAGTCAGAGAATTCCATCTGGGTCTCATTCCTCAAGAAGCAGATGAGAGTCAAATCAGGGAGTGTATGCCACCAGGCCCAAGAACATCATATAGGCCTAAATATGGGATAGAGCTAAACATTAGAAGCATGAAAAGAATGGAACACAGCTGGTCAGAGATGAAAGTATAAAGCATCTATACAATTTTAGACTGGAGAATCCACCACTTTCCTTTAATTTAGCAGTGGACAGCATACCCAGGGCTGCATCTGACTTAGATGGCTTAAAACAGATAATACTTTTTGTAAGAATGTCCTCTATATCTCCACCTCAAAAACCAGTAGGTATCATCCAATTCATGCTCTATGCAAAACTGAAATGCAATTTACTACCTGTAATCTACTTTATCTCTCCTTAGCATGCTTATTGATCAGACTCTTGGTTGTAAACAACAGAATTTGACACTGCCTGGTAAAGCAAAAAATATATATAACAATCCTTAGTTGTGTTGGTTGGGAGACCTGAAGGAGAAAGGTCAAGAATGAGCTTGAGTATGATATCACAAACCATGTGGGGGCTGGCCTGTAAAGGAACAATTACCAGGGCTAAGGCCTCACCAAAGACTAGGAAGTGGAAGACCACTGCAGCCACTGTCACCACTGCACCAGCAAGCAGGAGGCTACACTGACCTGTTTGCCCATATTGCTCTCTTCTGTATCAATTTGTCATAGGTATTGCTGATGACTGAATCCCAGGATTTATGCTACGTTTTAGCTGCAAGAGAGGTTATTAACTTATGGTTTGACTCTTTACTGAGGATGTAGGACTCAAAAACGAAAACTTCTCCAAGTACAGAAAAACCATTCAAAAGGTAATGGGCAATTTTTGACAGGGTACCAAGATAATCCAATGGGAGAAAAATACTCTTTTCGGCAAATAGTGCTGAACAACTAGATACTCACATGCAAAAGAATGGAGTTGGAACCATTCCTTACTCCACATACAAAAATTCATACCAAATGGGGAATGGGCATAAATGTAAGAGTGAAAATTATAAAATGTTTAGAAGGAAACATAGGAGTAAATCTTTGTGACCCTGAGTGATACAAAGCCTTCTCGGGTACGACACTGAAAACATAAGTGGCCAAAACAAAACAAAGCAAAAACTAGGACTTCATCAAATTAAAAACTTGTCCTTAAAATGATACCATGAAGAAAGTGAAAAGTAACACACAGAAAAGAAAAAAAATAAGGCAAATTATAAATATGTTTTGTTTGCTTCATTGGTGAGGGAGGGACCTTGCCCTAGAGTTACAGGGATGACCAAACACACAACACCTGCCACAAAGCAGATGAGATTGACAACAGTTCACTAATCACAGACACTCACAACCCATTGGGAGAAGGATACCATACTATGTAGTATCACATGGGAGTTGCACTCAGGAACAAAGCATACAACTAGGAGCTGTGGAGGATGACTTCATAGTACCAAGAAGGTAGGATGACCCCTGGTTCCCAAGAAAGGATGCAATTGGTTTATTTGAGTAAGCCCATGGGTCTGCAGGAAATTGAAACGCACTCTTCAATAATAAGCAATAATCACCTTTCTACTGTTTGATATATATGGAGGGTTGTTTGGCTAAGGGACCTTACACATGGAAGCAGAATGTGAAGAAGAACTAGAGGTTGGGCTATTCAAAGCTTTTCTAATTTTTTCAGATGTTAAGGCAGCATATGCTATTGAACCTTAATTTCATGTCTTACACCACCATAAGACAACAAGTCTTAGAAGGAACTCATGTCCAGGATATATGAAGAACTCTTATAACTGAACAATAAAAGTACAAATAACCTGATTTAGAAATAGATAAATGATTTCAATAGACATTTCGTCAAAGAAGTTTTTAAAAAGACCAATAAGTGCATGAAAAGATGTTCAACATTATTAGCTATTAAGAAAATGCAATGAGATACCGCTTCATACCTCCTAGGATGACTATAACAATTTAAAAAAAAACAGACAAAAACATTTGGAAGTGATACAGAGAAATTGGAGCCCCCCTACATTGCTGCTGAGGAATGCAAAATAATGCAGCTGCTTTGAAAAAGAGTTTTGGCAGTTCCTTGAAATGTTAAACATAGAGTTACCATATGAAACAGCAATATCACTCTTAAATATATGCCCAGGAGAAATGAAAACATATGTCCACACAAAAAGTTGTATATGAATGTTCACAGCAGAATTATTCATAATAGCCAAAAAATAGAAAAAAACCCACATGTCCATCAAAACTGTTGAATGAATAAGTAAAATGTGGTGTATTTTTGCAATGGAATATTAGTCAGCAACAAAAAATGAAGTACCAATACATACTACAGCATTGATAAACCTTGAAAACATGCTAACTAAAAGAAGATAGCTATAAAAAAGCACCTATTATATGATTCAGTATATAAGAAATGTCCAGAATAGGCAAATCTATACAGACAGAAAGTATATTACTGGTTGCCTATCACTGTGAGGTAGTGCATAAGTGACTGCTAATAGGGTTTCTTTTTGGAAGATGAAAATGTTCTAGTGTTGATAGTGATGATCGTTGCACAACTCTATTAATGTGCTAAAAACCATGAAATTGTATAGTTTAGGGGTACCTTGGTGGCTCAGTTGATTAAGTCTCTGCCTTCAGCTCACATGATCTCAGGGTCCTAGGATCGAGCCCCACATTGGGCTCTCTGCTTGGCAGGGAGCCTGCTTCCCCCACCACCTCTGCCTGCCTCTCTGCCTACTGCCTACTTGTGATCTCTGTCTGTCAAAAAAATTAAAATCTTAAAAAAAAAAAAAGAAATTGTATACTTTAAATGGGTGAATTACATGGGATATGAATTATTGAGATATAAAGTTGTTATTTTTAAAAAGGTATGAGAAGCCTAAATATGACTGATTTCATGGTTTAACTATTCTCAAACATCTACTTGAATCTTCTATTTAAAATATCTTCAGGGGGAGGAGTCAAGATGGCGGAGAAGTAGCAGCTGAGACTACATCGGGTAGCAGGAGATCAGCTAGATAGCTTATCAAACCATTGCGAACATCTACAAATCCAACAGGAGATTGAAGATAGAGGAAGAACAGCAATTCTGGAAACAGAAAATCGACCACTTTCTGAAAGGTAGGACCAGCAGAGAAGTGAAACGAAAGCGACAGGAAGATAGACCGTGGGGGAGGGGCCGGCTCCCGGCAAGCGGCGGAGCAACGGAGCGCTAAATTGGGACTTTTAAAAGTTGGCTCCACTGAGGGACATCGCTCCAGAGGCTAAACCAGGGTGAAGCCCACGCGGGGTCAGCGTGGCCCCAGGTCCCGTCGGGGGTGTCTGAGTGTCGCAGAGCTCACGGGTATCAGAGCGGGGAAGCCGGCTACAGAGACAGAGCCGAGGAGTGAGCTCTCAGCTCGGGGTTACCTTGAACCGGTCGCAGGCTGGGTGAGCTCAGAGTGATGCCGGAGGCCAGGGAGACGGGAGTGATTGGGGCTTTTCTCTGAGGGCACACTGAGGAGTGGAGTCCCGAGCTCTCGGCTCCTCCGGGCCAAAGATTGGGAGGCCGCCATCTTCATTCCTGTCCTCCGGAACTCTACGGAAGGCGTTCAGGGAACAAGAGCTCCCGAAAGCGAAACCGAGCAGATTACTTAGCCCGGCCTCTGGTAAGGGCGGTGCAACTCTAACTCTGGCAAAGACACTTGAGAATCACTGCAACAGGCCCCTCCCCAAGAAGATCAACAAGAAATCCAGCCAATACCAAGTTCACTTAACAAGGAGAGCAGCGGAACTCCAGAGGAGGAGAAATCAAAGCACGGAATTCATGGCTTTCTCCCCATGATTCTTTAGTCTTGCAGTTAATTTAATTTTTTCTTTAATTTGATTTTTTCTTTTTTTTCTTTTTCTGCTAATTTTTTTAACTTTTACCCTTTTTTTAACATTTTTAACTAGTTTATCTTAACAATACCTTTCCAAAAAAATAATAATCTTTCTTGAACCTTCATTATTATAGTCATATTTTATCCTTCATAGTATTTAACTTTATTTTTTGTATTCACATAGGGTTTTTTCTTCTAAAAAATTTGGGGTACAACTTCCACTAGTGGATCAAAATATATCCTAATCTAGCTCCAGGCTTGTTCTAGTCTCCAGCCCGAGCAAATTCTCTCCACTTTCTAAGATTCATAGACCCCTGGCCAGACTGACCAAAAAGAAAAGAGAAAGGACCCAAATAAATAAAATCATGAATGAAAGAGGAGAAATCACAACCAACACCAAAGAAATACAAACAATCGTAAGAACATACTATGAGCAACTCTACGCCAACAAATTTGACAATCTGGAAAAAATGGATGCATTCCTAGAGACATATAAACTACCGCAACTGAACCAGGAAGAAATAGAAAACCTGAACAGACCCATAACCAATAAGGAGATTGAAACAGTCATCAAAAATCTCCAGACAAACAAAAGCCCAGGGTCAGTGGCTTCCCAGGGGAATTCTACCAGACATTTAAAGAAGAATTAGTTCCTGTTCTCTTGAAACTGTTCCAAAAAATAGAAATGGAAGGAAAACTTCCAAACTCATTTTATGAGGCCAGCATCACCTTGATCCCAAAACCAGACAAGGATCCCATCAAAAAAGAGAATTACAGACCAATATCCTTGACGAACACAGATGCAAAAATTCTCACCAAAATACTAGCCAGTAGGATTCAACAGTACATTAAGAGGATTATTCACCACGACCAAGTGGGATTTATTCCAGGGCTGCAAGGTTGGTTCAACATCTGCAAATCAATCAATGTGATACAACACATTAAAAAAAGAAAGAACAAGAACTACATGATACTCTCAATAGATGCTGAAAAACCATTTGACAAAGTACAGCATCCCTTCCTGATCAAAACTCTTCAAAGTGTAGGGATAGAGGGCACATACCTCAATATTATCAAAGCCATCTATGAAAAACCCACCGCAAATATCATTCTCAATGGAGAAAAACTGAAAACTTTTCTGCTAAGGTCAAGAACACGGCAGGGATGTCCACTATCACCACTGCTATTCAACATAGTACTAGAAGTCCTAGCCTCAGCAATCAGACAACAAAAAGAAATCAAAGGCATCCAAATCGGCAAAGGAGAAGTCAAACTCTCACTCTTTGCAGATGATATGATACTATATGTGGAAAACCCCAAAGACTCCACTCCAAAACTGATAGAACTTGTACAGGAATTTAGTAAAGTGTCAGGGTATAAAATCAATGCACAGAAATCAGTTGCATTTCTCTACACCAACAACAAGACACAAGAAAGTGAAGTTAAGGAGTCAATCCCATTTACAATTGCGCCCAAAATTATAAGATACCTAGGAATAAACCTAACCAAAGAGGCTAAAAATCTATACTCAGAAAACTATAAAGTACTCATGAAAGAAATTGAGGAAGACACAAAGAAATGGAAAAATGTTCCATGCTCCTGGATTGGAAGAACAAATATTGTGAAAATGTCTATGCTACCTAAAGCAATCTACACATT
>PISX010021534.1:0-33457 GCA_004024625.1 Mellivora capensis
GGTACGGGGGACCTCGGAAGGTGTGGGTGTCTTTAGGGGGCATGGAGGTTTCTCCCGCCAGGATGGTAATGCACAGGGCCAAAGGGCACAGTTAATACGTGGGTGGTAGCCAGATTCCTGCACTATGAAGATGGGGTCCACAGTCTGGAGGACTAGAAAGCCAGGCCTTTGGGGACAGAAGCCTGTCCCCAGAACAGACAGAAGACAGACAAGACAGAAGCTTGGCCGTCAGGGCATAGCAGCCCCGATCTCTATGCGCTGCGGTGACCCATCCCAAGGCTTGAGTTAAGGGCACGTGTCTGCCGGACCGTGAGACCCACGCTTCCTGGTTGGCACCTGAATTGGTGTGGGCATAGGAAGGCATGCAGGTTTCCCTGCTCTGCGAGTTCATCACATATCTAAAGGGCTTGGTGTCCTAATGGGAACAGGTGACCTTGATGGAGTGAGCTCAGGGGTCCCCCATCTGGGTTGACCAGGCGTCGGAGGATGGAAGCCTGAATCCCCAATCTGGACTGGGCTTAGGATGAGGGTTCGTGTTAGGGGTAGGCTTAGGGTTATGTCTGAGGGACAAGGCATGTCGGATCTGCCAGCAAAGATAAGGGCTCATCCAGGGGGTTACATGAGGGCAGGAGTCATGAGGCTCCTCAGGGCCCGGGTGCTTGGACCTCGAGGGCAAGGATGGCGGGAATACCCAGGGGAAAATGCTACTTTTGACCACTCTGAGGCTATGAGATAGCATCCAGTGGAACGGTTTCCTCCTGGCTGAGAGTCTGAGTCCTCCGTCAGTTTGATGCACCCACCCATGGGAGTAATTGGGTGTCAGGCCTCTGTGGTCCAGAACCTGAACACCCATCCTAGGGTTAAGGTTTGGTCCTGGGATCATGGTGGCCCTGATGTGCCAGTGCTGTGATAGGCTCTCCGGAGGGCTGAGTTGAGGGCGTAGGTCTTGCAACCCACCAGCCTCCTGGATGGGGTGTGGGGGCCCTCAGAATGTGTGGGTGGTTTAAGGGGGCATGGAGGTTTCTCCCGGCAGGAGGGTTCTGCGCAGGGCCTAATGCACAGTTAAGACGTGGGTGGTAGCCAGAGTCCGGCGATATGAAGATGGGTTCCCCAGGCTGGTGGGCTAGAGAGCCAGGCCTCTGGGGACGGAAGCCTGAACACCCAACATAGGGTTAGGTTTAGGCCGTGGGGGCGTGGCAGCCCCGATCTGCTTGCGCTGCGGTGACCCATCCCAAGGCTTGAGTTGAGGGTGCATGGCTACAGGACCGTGAGACCCATGGGTCCTGGTCCTCGGTGCGCCTGAATTGGGGTCGCCACGGAGAGGAATTCAGGTTTCCCCAGCTCTGCGGGTTCAGCACATATCTTAAAAGGGCTTGGTGTCCTAATGGGAACAGGTGACCTTGATGAGGTGCTGCTCCCGGGTCCCCCATCTGGGTAGACCAGGCGTCGGAGGATGGAAGCCTGAATCCCCAACCTGGACTGGGATTAGGATGAGGGTTTGTGTTAGGCGTAGGGTTGGGGTTATGTCTTAGGGACAAGGCAAGTCGGATCTGCAACCCTGATGTCCAGTGCGGCGACAGGCTCTCTGGAGGGCTGAGTTGAGGGCGTAAGTCTGGCAGCCTGTCAGGCTCCGGGATTGGGTTGTGGGTGTCCTCGGAAGGTGTGGGTGGCTTTCCAGGGCAGGCAGGTTTCTGCCACCAGGAGGGTCCTGCGCAGGGCCTAATGGCTCAGTTTCCTCGTGGGTGGCACCCAGAGTCCTGCATTGTGAAGAAGGAGTCCCCAAATGGGAGGGCTCCCTGGCAAGGCCACTTGGGACGGAAGTCTGAATAACCAGCCTAGGGTTAGGTTTAAGCCATGGGGCATGGCAGGTTCGATCTGCCCAAGCTGAGTTAGCCTCTCCCTAGGGCAGAGTTGAGGGCTTGTGTCTGCAGGATCCTCAGACTCCTGGTTCGTGGTCCTGGTGGGCATCTAACGTGGAAGGGGCTCAAGGGATGCATGCAGCTTTCTCCAGCTCGGCGGGGTGATCTCCATTCTAAAAGGCATGGTTTCTTCCTGGTACCAGGTGCAATGGTGGGGTGAAGCTCAGGGCTCCCCCAACTGGAGACTTTGGGAACCAGGCCTCTGAGGACAGAAGCCTGGGAAGCCAACTGAGCTTCGGGATAGGCTTAGGGTTAATGTTAGGGTTAGTGTTATGTCATAGGGACAATGCATGTCGCATCTGGCAACAAAGTTATGGGTCCACCCAAGGGCTGAGTTGAGGACAGGACTCAGGGAGCTCCTCAGGCCCTGGGTTTTTTCCCTGGAGGAGCAAAGTGGGCGGGAATGTTCTCAGGGGAGAATGCTGGTTTTTTCCGTTCTGAGGGTAGGAGAGAGCTCCTCATGAAACAGTTTCCTCCTGGCTGAGAGCCTGAGTCCTGCCATCGGTCTGATGCGCCCATCCATGGGAAGAATTGGATGTCAGGGCTCGGGGGTCGAGAGCCTGAACACGCAACCTAGGGTTAGGGTTTGGTCCTCGGATTATGGCAGCCCTGATGTGCCAGGGCGATGACAGGCTCTCTGGAGGGCTGAGTTGAGGGGGTAGGTCTTCCGGCCCGTCAGGCTCCAGGATTGGGGTGTGGGGGCCCTTGGACGGTGTGGGTGGCTTTCCGGGGCTGGCCAGACCCTCCCACCAGGAGGGTCCTTTGCAGGGCCAAATGGCCCAGTTTCCTCGTGGGTGGTACCCAGAATCTTGCATTGTGAAGAAGGTGTCCCCAAATGGGAGGGCTCCCTGGCCAGGACCCTGGGGACGGAAATCTGAATAACCACCCTAGGGTTAGGGTTAGGCCAACGGGGCATGGCAGGCGCGATCTGCCCATGCTGAGTTAGCTTCTCCCTAGGGCGGAGTTGTGGGCTTGTGTCTGCAGGATCCTCAGACTCCTGGTTCGTGGTCCTGATGGGCGCCAAACATGGATGGGGCCCAAGGGATGCATGCAGGTTTCTCCTTCTTGGCGGGTTCAGCTCCTTTCTAAAGGGCATGGTTTCCGACTGGGACCAGGTGCAATGGTGGAGTGAAGCTCAGGGCTCACCCATCTAGAGAGTTTTGGAAGCAGGCCTCTGAGGACAGAAGCCTGGGTAGCAAACCTGGCCTTCTGGTTATGGTAGGGTTAAGGTTAGGGTTAGGGTTAGGGTTATGTCTTAGGGGCAAGGGTTGTCACATCTGGCAACACAGTTATGGGCCATCCAAGGGCTGAGTTGAGGACAGGACTCAGGGAGCTCCACAGGCCCTAGGTTTTTTACCTGGATATACAAAGTGGGCGGGAATTGTCTTAGGGGACAATGCTGGTTTCTTCCGTTCTCAGGGTAGGAGAGAGCTCCGCATTGATCGGTTTCCTCCTGGCTTAGAGGCTGAGTCCTGCCTTCAGTCTGATGCGCCCATCCATGGGAGGAATTCGTTGTTAGGCCTTGGGGTGCAGAGCCTGAACACCCAACCTAGGATTAGGGCTTGGTCGTGGGATCATGGCAGCCCTGATGTGCCAGTGTGGTGACAGGCTCTCCAGAAGGCTGAGTTGAGGGCGTAGGTCTGGTGGCCCATCAGGCTCCGGGATTGGTGTGTGGTGGTTCTCAGAAGGTTTGGCTGGCTTTCCGGGGCAGGCAGGTTTCTCCCACCAGGAGGGTCCTGCGCAGGGCCAAATTGCCGTGTTTCCTCGTAGGTGGAACCCAGAGTCCTGTGTTGTGAAGGAGTCCCCAATTGGGAGGGCTCCCGTGCCAGGCCACTGGGGACGGAAGTCTGAATAACCACCATAGGGTTAGGGTTAGGCCGACGGTGCATGGCGCGCGCGATCTGCCCGCGCTGAGTTAGCCTCTCCCTGGGACGGAGTGAGGGCTTATGTCTGCAGGATTGTCAGACTCTTGGTTCATGGTCCTGGTGGGCGCCTAATGTGGATGTGGCCCAAGGGATGCATGCATGTTTCTACTGCTCGGCAGGTTCAGCTCCTTTCTAAAGGGCCTGATCTCCTCCTGCTACCAGGTGCAATGGTGGGGTGAAGCTCAGGGCTCCCCAATCTGGAGAGTTTGGTAACGAGGCCTCTGAAGATGGAAGCCTGGGCAGCCTACCTGGGTTTCGGGTTAGGGTTTGCGTTAGGGTTAGGGTTAGGTTTAGTGTTAGGGTTATGTTTAGGGTTAGGGTTAGGGTTAGGTTTAGGGTTTTGTCCTAGGGGCAAGGAATGTCGCATCTGGCAACACAGTTATGGGCCCACCCAAGGGCTGAGTTGACAACAGGACTCAGGGATCTCCTCAGGCCCTGGGCTTTTTTCCTGGAGGAGCAAAGAGGGCAGCAATGGTGTCCTGGCCAAATGCTGTTTTCTTCCGTTCTAATGGTTGAAGGGAGCTCCGCATGAAACGATTTCCTCCTGGCTGAGAGTCTGAGTCCTGCCATTTGTCTGATGTGCCCATCCATTGGAGGAATTTGGTGTCAGGCCTCTGGCTTCTAGAGCCTGAACACGGAACATCGGTGTAGGGTTTGGTCCTGGGGTCATGGCAGCCCTGATGTGCCAGTGCTGCGACAGGCTCTCCGGAGGGCTGAGTTGAGGGCGTAAGTTGGTAGCCTGTCAGTCCCCGGGATTGTGGTGCGGGGATCCTCGTAAGGTATGGCTGGCTTTAAGGGGCATGCACGTTTCTACCGCCAGGAGGGATCTGGGCAGGACCAAATGGCACAGTTAACACATGGGTGGTATCCAGAGTTGTGTGCTGTGTAAGCGGGGTCCCCAGTGTGGAGGGATTGTGAGCCAGGCCTCTGGGGATGGAGGCCTGAACACCCAAACTAGGGTTAGGGTTAGGCAGTGGGGTCAAGGCAGCCCCGATCTGCATGCGCTGTGTTGACCCATCCCAAGGCTTGAGTTGAGGGCCCCTTTCTGCCTGACCGCGAGACGCACGGTTCCTGGTCCTTGGGCACTTGAAGTGGGGTGGCCTCAGGGAGGAATGCAGGTTTCCCCTGCTCTGCGGGTTCAGCACATATCGAAAGGGCTTGGTGTCCTAATGGGAACAGGTGACCTTGATGGGGTGCAGCTCAGGGGTCCTCCAACTGGGTTGACCAGGCTTCCGAGGATGGAAGCCTGAACACCCAACCTTGACTGGGCTTAGGATGAGGTTTCGCGTTATGTGTAGGTTTAGGGTGATGTCTTAGGGACAGGCATGTCAGATCTGCCAGTGAAGATAAGGGCTCACCCAGGAGGTGAGTTGAGGGCGGGAGTCAGGAGGCTCCTCAGGCCTGGATATTTGGTCCTGGAGGGGTAACGATGGTGGGAATACACAAGGGGAACATGCTGCTTTCGACCACTCTGAGGCTATGAGATAGCACCCAGTGGAACGGTTCCTCCTCGCTGAGAGGCTGAGTACTGCCATCAGTTTGATGCGCCCACCCATGGGAGGAATTGGGTGTCAGGCCTCTGGGGTCCAGAGCCTGAACACCCAACCTAGGGTTAGGGTTTGATCCTGGGATCATGGCAGCCGTGATGTGCCAGTGCGGCGACAGGCTTTCCGGAGGGCTGAGTTGAGGGCATACGTCTGGTGACCGGTCAGTCTCCGGAATTGGGGTGTGGGGGTCCTCGAAATGGGTGGGTGGCTTTCCGGGGCAGGCCTGTTTCTCCCGCCAGGAGGGTCCTGCGCAGGGCCAAATGGCCCAGTTTCCTCCTGGGTGGCACCCACAGTCCGGTGTTGTGAAGAAGGAGTCCCCAAAAGGGAGGGCTCCCAGGCCAAGCTCCTGGGAACATAAGTCTGAATAACCACCCTAGGGTTATGGTTAGGTTGACGGGGCATGGCAGGCGCGATCTGCACGCACTGAGTTAGCCTCTCCCTAGGGAGGAGTTGAGGCCTTGTGTCATCAGGATCATCAGACTCCTGGTTCTTTGTCCTGGTATGCCCCTAATGTGGATGGCGCCCAAGGGATGCATATAGGTTGGTCCTGCTCGGCGGGATCAGCTCCTTTCTAAAGGGCATGGTTTCCTCCTGGGACCAGTTGCAATGTTGGGGTGAAGCTCAAGTTATCCCAATTAGAGAGTTTGGGAACCAGGCCTCTGAGGTCGGAATCCTGGGCAGCCAAGCTGGGCTTCAGGTTAGGGTTAGAGTAGGGTTAGATTTAGGGTTATTGTTAGCGTTAGGGTTTTGTCATAGGGGCAATGCATTTCGCATCTGGCTACATAGTTATGGGCCCACCCAAGGGCTGAGTAGAGGGCAGGACTCAGGAAGATCCTCAGGGCCTGGGTTTTTTCCCTGGAGAACAAAGAGGGCAGGAATGGTCTCAGGGGAGCATGGTGGTTTCTTCTGCTCTGAGGGTAGGAGAGATTTCTGCATGAAATGGTTTCCTTCTGGCTGAGAGGCTGAGTCCTGCTGTTGGTCTGATGAGCCCATCCATGGGACGATTTGGGTGTCAGGCCTCTGGGGTCCAGAGTCTGAACATGCAACTTAGGGTTACAGTTTGTTCCTGGGAGAATGGGAGACCTGATGTGTCATTACAGTGTGGGTGACTTCGGAAGGGACTCATTCACAACGCAAGATTCTGGGTTCTACCCATGAGAAAACTGTGCCATTTGGCCCTGTGCAGAACCCTCCTGGTCGTAGAAACCTTCATGCCCCCTAAATCCACCCACACCCCCCGAGGTCCCCCACAACCCAATCCCGGAGACTGACGGGCCGCCAGACCTATGCCCTCAACTTAGCCCTCCGGAGAGCCTGTCACCGCACTGGCACATCAGGGCTGCCATGAGCCCAGGACCAAACCCTATCCCTAGGTTGCGTGTTCAGGCTCTGGAACCCAGAGGCCTTACACACAATTCCTCCCATGCATGGGCGCATCATACCGATGGCAGGACTCAGCCTCTCAACCAGGAGGAATCCGTTTCATGTGGAGATCTCTCCTACCGTCATAGCAGAAGAAACCAGCAGGCTCCCCTGAGATCATTCCTGCCTTCTTTGCCCCTCCAGGGAAAAAACCCAGGGCCTGAGAATCTCCCTGACTCCCGCCCTGAACTTCGCCCTTGGGTGGGCCCATATCTGTGTTGCCAGATGCCACATGCCTTGCCCCTAAGTCATAATCCTAACGCTAACCCAACCCCTAACACGAAGCCCAGCTTGGCTGCCCAGGCTTTCATCCTCAGAGGCCTGGTTCCCAAACTCTACAGATGGGGGAGCCCTGAGCTTCACCCCACCATTACACCTGGTCCCAGGAGGAAATCATGCCCTTTAGAAAGGACCAGAACCCGCCGGGTTGGAGCAACTTGCATGCATCCCTTGGGTCACATGCACGTTAGGCGCCCACCAGGACCACGGACCAGGAGTCTAATGATCCTGCAAACACAAGCCCTCAACTCCGCCCTCGGGAGAGGCTAACTCAGCACGAGCAGGTAGCGCCTGCCATGCCCCGTCAGCCTAATCCTAACACTAAGGTTGTTATTCATACATCCATCACCAGTGGCCTGGCCTGGGAGCCCTCCCATTTGCGGACTCCTTCTTCACAACGCAGGACTCTGGGTGCCACCCACGAGGAAAATGGGCCATTTGGTCCTGTGCAGGACCCTCCTGGTGGGAGAAGCCTGCCTGCCCCAGAAAGCCACCCACACCTTCTGAGGACCCCCACATGCCAATCCCAGAGCCTGAGGGGCCGCCAGACCTACGACCTCAACTCAGCCCTCCGGAGAGCCTGACTCTGCACTGACACATCACGTCTCCCATTCTACCAGGAAAAAACCCTAACCCTAGGTTGGGTGTTCACTCTCTGGACCCCTGAGGCCTGACACCCAAATCCTCCCATGGGTGGGCGCATCCCACTGATGGCAGGACTCAACCTCTCAGCCAGGAGGAAACCGTTCCACTGGGTGCTATCTCATAGCCTCAGAGCGGTTGACAGCAGAATGTTCCCGTGGAGTATTCCTGCCATCATTGCCCCTCCAGGACAAAACAACCCGGGGACTGGCGAGCCAACTGACTCCCGCCCTCAACTCACCCCCTATGCCTACCACGAACCCTCATCCTAAGCGCAGCCCAGGTTGGGTGTTCAGGAGTCCGTCCTCCGACGCCTGGTCAACCCAGATGGGAGAACATTGAGCTGCACCCCATCAAGGTCACCTGTTCTCCGTAGGAAACCATGCCTTTTATATGTACTGAACCCGCAGAGCAGGGGAAACCTGCATGCCTCCCTGAGGCCACCCCAAATCAGGCGCCCCAAGGACCAGGAAGCATGACCTCATGGTTCGGCAGACACGCGCTCTCAAATCAGGCCTTGGGATGGGTCACCACAGTGCAAGCAGATCGAGGCTTCCATGCCCTTACAGCCTAAGACTAACCCTATGGTTGGTGTTCAGGCTTCTGTCCACAGAGGCCTCGCTCCCTAGCCCTCCAGACAGCGAACCCCGTCTTCACAGCGCAGGACTATGGCTACCACCGACGTGTTAACTGTGCCATTTGGCCCAGTGCAGAACCCTCCTGGCGGGAGAAACCTCCATGCCCCCTAAAGCCACCAACACCTAACGAGGACCCCCACACCCTAATCCTGGAGCCTGATGGGCCGCCAGACCTACCCCCTCAACTCAGCCCTCCGGAAAGCCTGTCGCTGCATTGGAACATTAGGGCTGCCATGATCCCAGGACCAAACCCTAACCCTAGGTTGGGTGTTCAGGCTCTGGACCCAGAGTCCTGACACCCAATTCCTCGCATGGGTAGGCCCATAAAACTGACAGCAGGACTCAGCCTCTCAGCCAGGAGAAAACCATTTCATGCGGAGCTCTCTCCTACCCTCAGAACGGAAGAAATCAGCATTCTCCCTTAAAACCACTCCCACGTTTTGGCTCTTCCAGTGAAAAACCCAGGGCCTGGGGAGCTCCCTGAGTCCCGTCCTCATCAGCCCTTGGGTGGGCCCATAACTGTGTTGTCATATTCGACATGACTTGCCCCTAAGATATAACCCTAACCCTAACCCTAACCCTAACCTTCACCCTAACCCGAAGCCAAGGTTGCCTGCCCAGGCTTCTATCCTCAGAGGCCTGGTTCCCAATCTCTGCAGAAGGGGGAGCCCTGAGCTTCACCCCACCATTGCACTCCAATCCCGGAGCCTGACGGGCCGCCAAAACTCCGCCCTCAACTCAGCCCTCTGAAGAGCCTGTCGCCACACTGGCACATCAGGGCTGCCATGATCCCAGGACCAAACCCTAACCCTAGGTTGGGTGTTCAGTATCTGGACCACAGAGGCCTGACACAGAATTCCTCCCATGGGTGGGCGCATCCAACTGACGGAAGGACTCGGGCTCTCAGCCAGGAGGAAAACTTTCCACTGGGTTCTATCTCATAGCCTCAGAGCGGTCGAAAGCAGCATGTTCCCCTGGGGTATTCCCGCCATCGTTGTCGCTCAACCACCAAACACGACGGCACCAAACAGGTCCTGACGAGGCTCCTGATTCGCGTCCTCAACTCACCCCCTGGTGAGCCCTTATCTTCGCTGGCAGATCTGACATGCCTTGTCTCTAAGACATAACCCTAACCAAACGCCTAACACAAACCCTCATCCTAAGCCCAGTCCAGGTTGGGTGTTCAGGCATCAGTCCTCCAAAGCCTGTTCAACCCAGATAGGGGAACCCTGAGCTGCACCCCATCAAGGTCACCTGTTCCCATTAGGACACCAAGACCTTTAGATTTATGCTGACCCTGCAGAGCAGGGGAAACCTGCATGCCTCCCTGAGGCCACCCCCCTTCAGGTGCCCCAAGGACCAGGAACTGTGGGTCTCATGGTCCGGCAGACATGCGCCCTCAACTCAAACCTTGGGATGGGTCACCGCAGCGCATGGAGATCAGGGCTGCCATGCCCCCACGACCTAACTCTAACCCTCGGTTGGGTTTGCAGGCTTAATTCCCTAGAGGCCTGGCTCCCTAGCCCTCCAGACTTGGGATCCCGTCTTCACAGCGCAGACTCTGCTACCACTTACGTGTTAACTGTGCCATTTGGCCCTGCACAGAACTCTCCAGGTGGGAGAAAACTCCATGCCGCCTAAAGCCACCCACACATTCCGAGGGCCCCAACACCCCATACCCAGAGACTGAAGGGCACCAGACCTACGCCCTCAACTCAGCCCTCCAGAGAGCCTGTCGCCGCACTGGCACACCAGGGCTGTCATGATCCCAGGACCAAACCCTAACCCTAGGTTGGGTATTAAGGTTCTGGATGCCAGAGGCCTGACAACCAATTCTTCCCGTGGGTGGGCACATCAAACTAACGGCAAGACTCAGCCTCTCATTCAGGAGGAAACCGTTCCACTGGGTGCTATCTAATAGCCTCAGAGCAGTGGAAATCAGCATGTTCCCCTGGGGTATTTCCGCCATCGTTGTCCCTCCAGGACCAAACAGCTGGGGCCGGAGGAGCCTCCTGACTCCCGCCCTCAACTCCTCCCTGGTTGAGCCCTTATCTTCACTGGCAGATCCGACATGCCTTGCCCCTAAGACATAACCCTAACCCTAACCCTAACCCTAACCCTAACCAGAAGCCCATGTTGGCTGCCCAGGCTTCCATCCTCATAGGCCTGTTTCCCAAACTCTCCAGATGGGGTGCACTGAGCGGCACCCCATCATTGCACCTGGTCCCAGGAGGAAAACATGCCCTTTAGAAAGGAGCTGAACCCACCGAGCAGGAGAAACCTGCATGCATCTCTTGGGCCCCATCCACGTTAGGCGCCCACCAGGACAAGGAACCAGGAGTCTGAGGATCCTGCAGAAACAAGTCCTCAACTCCGCCCTAGGGAGAGGCTAGCTCAGCAGGAGCAGATCACGCCTGCCATGCCCCGTCGGCATAACCCTAACCCTAGGGTGGTTATTCAGACTTCCGTCCCCAGTGGCCTGGCCCGGAAGCCCTCCCGTTTGGAGAGTACTTCTTCACAACGCAGACTCTGGGTGCCACCCACGAGGAATCTGGGCCATTTTGCCCTGCGCAGGACCCTCCTGGTGGGAGAAACCTGCCTGCCCTGAAAAGCCACCCACACATTCCAAGGAACCCCACACCCCAATCTTGGATCATGACGGGCCGCCAGACCTATGCCCTCATCTCAGCCCTCTGGATAGCCTGTCGCCACACTGGCACATCAGGGCTGCCATGATCCCAGGACCAAACCCTAACCCTAGGTTGCATGTTCATGCTCTGGACCCAAGAGGCCTGTCACCCAATTCCACCCATGGGTGGGCACATAAAACTGATGGCAGGATAAGCTTCTCAGCCAGGAGGAAATCATTCCAGTGGGTGTTATCTCATAGCCTCAGAGCGATGGAAAGCAGCATGTTCCCCTGGGGTATTCCCGCCATCATTTCCCCTCCAGGACCAAAGACCCAGCACCTGAGGAGCCTCCTGACTCCCGCCCTTAACTCACACCCTGGGCAAGCCCTTATCTTCAATGGCAGATCTGACATGCCTTGTCTCTTAATCATAACCCTAACCCTATGCCTAAAATGAACCCTCATCCTAAGCCCAGTCCAGGTTGGGTGTTCAGGTTTCCGTTCTCCGACGCCTGGTCAACCCAGATGGGGGACCCCTGAGCTGCACCCCACAAGGTCACCTGTTCCCATTAGGACACCAAGCCCTTTAGATATGTGCTGAACCCGCCAAGCAGTGAAAACCTGCATGCCTCCCTGAGGCCACCCCACTTCAGGTGACCCAAGGACCAGGAACCGTGGGTCTCACGGTCCGTAGACATGCGCCCTCAACACAAGCCTTGTGATGTGTCACCACAGTGCATGCAGATCGGGGCTGCCATGCCCCCACGGCCTAACCCTAAACCTACGTTGGATGTTCAGTCTTCTGTCCCCAGAGGGCTGGCTCCCTAGCCCTCCAGACTGGGGACCCCATCTTCTCAGCACAGGACTCTGGCTACCACCCATGTGTTAACTGTGCCATTTGGCCCTGGGAAGAAAACTCCTGGCAGGAGAAATCTCCATGCCCCTAAAGCCAACTACACCTTCCAAGGAACCCCACACCCCAATCCCGGAGACTGACGGGTTGCCAGACCAATGCCCACAACTCAGCCCTCCGGAGAGCCTGTCACCGACTGGCACAACGGGGCTGCCATGATCCCAGGACCAAACCCTAACTCTAGGTTGTGTGTTCAGGCTCTGGACCCCAGAGGCCTGACACCCAATTCCCCCATGGATGGGCACATCAGACCGACGGCTGGACTCAGACTCTCAGTCAGGAGGAAACCGTTTCATGCGGAGCTCTCTCCTACCCTCAGAAAGGAAGAAACCAGGATTCTCCCCTGAGAACATTCCCGCCATCTGTGCTCCTCCATGGAAAAAATCCAGGGCCTGAGGAGCTCCCTGAGTCGCGTCCTCTACTCAGCCTTTGGGTAGGCCTATAACTGTGTTGCCAGAAGAGACATGCCTTGCCCCTAAGACATAACCTTAACCATAAACCTAGCCCTAACCCTAACCCTAACCCGAAGCCCAGGTTGTCTGCCCAGGCTTCCGTCCACAGAGGACTGGTTCCCAAACTCTCCAGATGGGTGAGCCCTGAGCTTCACCCGACCTTTGCACCTGGTCCCAGGAGGAAAACATGCCCTTTAGAAAGGAGCTGAACCCACCGAACAGGAGCAACCTGCATACATCCCTTGGGCCCCATCCACGATAGGCGCCCACCAGGACCACGAACCAGGCGTCTGAGAATGCTGCAGACACAAGCCATCAACTCCGCCCTAGGGAGAGGCTAAATCAGCGCATTAGGCCCGGCACAGAACCCTCCTGGCGGGAGAAACCTCCATGCGAACTAAAGCCACCCACACCTTCCGAGGACAAACATACCCCAATTCCGGAGACTGACGGGTCGCCTGACCTACACCCTCAACTCAGCCGTCAGGAGAGCCTGTCGCCCCACTTGCAAATCAGGGCTGCCATGATACCAGGAACAAACTCTAACGCTAGGTTGCGTGTTCAGGATCTGGACCCCAGAAGCCTGACACCCAATTCCTCCCATGGATGGGCTCAATGGTCCGACGACGGGACTCAGTCCCTCAGCAAGGATGGTAACCCTTTCATGCAGATATCTCTCCTACCTTCAGAATAGAACAAACCAGCATTCCACCTTGAGACGACTCCCACCTTCTTTGTTCCTGCAGAGAAAAAACCCAGGGCCTGAGGAGCTCCCTGAGACCCGTCCTAAACTCAGCCCTTGAGTGGGCCCATAACTGTGTTGCCTGATGAGGCATGCCTTGGCCCTAAGACATAACCCTAACCCTACCCTAACCATAACCCTAACACTAACCCTAACCCTAACTCTAACCCAAAGCACAGGTTGGCTGCCCAGGCTTCCATCCTCAGAGGATTGGTTCCCAAAATCTCCAGATGGGGGAGCCTTGAGCTTCACCCCACCATTGCACCTGGACCCAGGAGGAAACCATGCCCTTTAGAATGGAGCTGAACTACCCAAGCAGGAGAAACCTGCATGCATCCCTTGGGCCCCATCCATGTTAGGCACCCACCAGGACCACTAACCAGGAGTCTGACGATCCTGCAGACACAACCCCTCAACTCCGCCCTAGGGAGAGGCTAACTCAGCATGAACAGATCGTGCCTGCCATTACACGTAAGCCTAGGGTGGTTATTCAGGCTTCTGTCCCGAATGGGCTGGCCCAGGAGCCGTTCCATTTGGGGACTCCTTCTTCACAAGACAGGACTCTGGGTGCCACCCACAAGGAAACTGGGCCATTTGGCTCTGCGCAGGACGCTCCTGGCCAGAGAAACCTGCCTGCCTCGGAAAGCCACACAAACATTCTGAGGACACCCACACCCCAATCCAGGATCCTGATGTGCCACCAGACCAACACCCTCTATTCAGCTCTCCGGAGAGCCTTTCGCCGGACTGGCACATAAAGGCTGCCTTGATCCCAGGACCAAACCCTAACCCTAAGTTGCATGGTCAGGCTCTGCACCCCAGAGACCTGACACCAAATTCCTCCCATGGGTGGGTGCATCGAACTGATGGCAGGACTCAGCCTCTCAGCCAGGAGGAAACTATTTCATGCAGAGCTCTCTCCTACCCTCAGAATGGAAGAAACCACCAGTCTCCCCTGATACTGTTCCTGCCCTCTTTGCTCCTCCAGGGAAAAAACTCAAGACCTGAGGAGCTCCCTAAAACCCGTCCTCAACTCAGACCTTGGGTGGGCCCATAACTGTGTTGCCAGATGCGACATACCTTCCCCCTAAGACATAAACCTAAGCCTAAACCTAACACTAACCCTAATCCTAACCCTAACCCTAACCCTAACCCTAACCCTAACCCTAACGCAAAGCCCAGGTTGGCTGCCCAGGCTTCCGTCCTCAGAGGACTGGTTCCCAAACTCTCCAGATGGGGGAGCCCTGAGTTTCACCCAACCATTGCACCGGGTCCCAGGAGAAAAACCATGCCCTTTAGAAAGGAGCTGAACAAGCCGAGCATGAGAAACCAGCATGCATCCCAGGGGCCTCATCCACGTTATGCACCCACCAGGACCACGAACCAGGGATCTGAGGACCCTGCAGACACAAGCCCTCAACTACCCTCTAGGGAGAGGCTAAATCAGCTTGGGCAGATGGCACCTGCCATGCCACGTCGGCCTAACCAAAACCATAGGATAGTTATTCAGACTTCCGTCCCCAGTGGCCTGGCCCTGGAGCCTTCCTGATTGTGGACTCCTTCTTCACAACTCAGGACTCTGGGTGCCACCTACGAGGAAACTGCCATTTGGCCCTGCGGAGGACCCTTCTGGCAGGAGAAACCTGCCTGCCCCGGAAAGCCACCCACACCCTCCGAGGACCCCCACACCCCAATCCCGGAGACTGACGGGCCACCAGACCTACGCCCTCAACTCAGCCCTCCGGAGAGCCTGTCGCTGCACAGGCACATCAGTGCTGCCATGATCCCAGGACTAAACCCTAACCATAGGTTGCGTGTTCAGGCTCTGGACCCCAGAGTCCTGACACCCAATTCCTCCAATGGATGGGCGCATCAGACCAACGGCAGGACTCAGCCTCTCAGACAGGAGGAAACTGTTCACTGCGTGCTATCTCATAGCCTCAGAGTGGTCAAAAACAGCATGTTCCCCTGGGGTATTCCCACAATCGTTGCCCCTCCAGAACCAAACACTCGGGGTGTGAGGAGCCTCCTGACTCCCGCCCTCAATTCACATGCGGGGTGATCCCTTATCTATGCTGGCAGATCCGACATGCCTTGTCCCTAAGACATAACCCTGAACCTATGCCTAACACGAACCCTCATTCTAAGCCTATTCCAGGTTGGGTTTTCTGGCTTCCGTCCTCCGACGCCTGGTCAACCAAGAGGCGGGACCCCTGAGCTGCACCCCATCAAGGTCAACTATTCCCATTAGGACACCAAGCCCTTTAGATATGTGCTGCATGCGCAGAGCAGTGGAAAACTGCATGCCTCCCTGAGGCCACCCGACTTCAGGTGCCACAAGGACCAGGAACCGTGTGTCTCACAGAGCAGCAGACAGGCGCCCTCAACTCAAGCCTTGGGATGGGTCACCACCGCACATGCAGATCGGGGATGCCATGCCCCGACGGCCTAGCCCTAAATCTAGGATGGGTGTTCAGGTTTCCGTCCCCAGAGGCCTGGCTCCCTAGCCCTCCAGACTGGGGACCCTGTCTTCATAGCGCAGGACTCTGGCTACCACCAATGTGTTAACTGTGCCATTTGGCCCTGCATAGAAACCTCCTGGCAGGAGAACCCACCATGCCCCCTAAAGCCACCCACACCATCAGAGGACAGCCACACCCCAATCCCAAAGACTGTCGGGCTGCCAGACCTAAGCCCTCAACTCAGCCCTCCAGAGAGCACGTCATCGCACTGGCACATCAGGGCTGCCATGATCCCAGGACCAAACCCTAACCCTAGGTTGCATGTTCAGGCTCTGGACCCCAGAGTCCTGACACCCAATTGCTCCCATGGATGGGCACATCAGATCGACGGCAGGATTCATCCTCTCAGCCAGGAGGAAACCGTTTCATGCGGAGCTCTCTCCTACCCTCAGAAGGAAAGAAACCAGCATTCTCCCCTGCGACCATTCCCGCACTCTTTGCTCCTCCAGGGAAAAAACCCAGGGCCCGAGGAGCACCCTGAGTCCCGTCCTCAACTCAGCCCTTGTGTGGGCCCATAACTGTGTTGCCAGATGCGACATGTCTTGCCCCTAAGATATAACCCAAAACTAACGCTAACCCTCACCACGAACCTAACCCTAACCCGAAGCCCAGGTTGGCTGCCCCGGATTCCGTCCTCAGAGGTCTGGTTCAGAAACTCTCCAGATGGGGGAGCCCTGAGCACCCCACCATTGCACCGGGTCCCAGGAGAAAACCATGCCCTTTAGAAAGGAGCTGAACCGGGCGAGCAGGGGAAACCTGCATGGACCCCTAGGGCCCCATCCATGTTAGGTGCCCACCAGGACCAGGAACCAGTAGTCTGACTTTCCTGCAGACACAAGCCCTCAACTCCGCCTTAAGGAGAGGCTAACTCAATGCGGGCAGATTGCGTCTGCCATGTCCCATCGGTCTAACCATAACCATAGGGTGGGTATTCAGACTTCCATCCCCAGTGGCCTGGCCTGGGAACCCTCCCGTTTGGGGACTCCGTCTTCACAAGGCAGGACTCTGGGTGCCATCCACGAGGAAACTGGGCCATTTGGCCCTATCAGGACCCTCCAGTGGGGAGAAACCAGCCTGATCTTGAAAGCCACCAACAACTTCCGAAGACCCCCACATCCCAATCCCGGAGAAGGTCGGGTGGCCGGACTTATGACCTCAACTCAGCCCTCAGGAAAGCCTGTTGCCACATGGCACATCAGGGATGCCATGATCCCAGGACCAAACACTAAATGTAGGTTATGCTTACAGGCTCTGAAACCAGAGGCCAGACACCCAATTCCTCCCATGCGTGGGCGCATCAGACCGACGGCAGGACTCATCCTCTTAGCAAGGAGGAAACCGTTTCATGCGGAGCTCTCTCCTATTCTCAGAACGGAAGAAACCAGCATTCACCACTGAGACAATTCCCAACCTCTTTGCTCCTCCAGGGAAAAAACCCAGGTTTGAGGAGCTCCCTGAGTCCCATCCTCAACTCAGCCCTTGGGTGGGCCCCTAACGGTGTTGCCAAATGCGATGTGCCTTGGCCCTAAGACATAAACCTAACCCTAACCCAACTCTAACCCTAACCTTAACCCTAACCCTAACCCTAACCCGAAGCCCAGGTTGGCTGCCCAGGCTTCCGTCCTCAGAGACCTGGTTCCCAAACTCTCCAGATGGGGGAGCCCTGAGCTTCACCCCACCATTGCATCTGGTCCCAGGAGGAAACCATGCCCTTTAGAAAGGAGCTGAAACCGCCTAGCAGGAGCAACCTGCATGCATCCCTTTGGTCCCTTCCACATTAGGCGCCCAACAGGACCACGAATCAGGAGTCTGACGATCCTGCAGACACAAGCCCTCAACTCTGCCCTAGGGAGAGGCTAACTCAGCGAGGGCAGATGGCGCCTGCCATGCCCTGTCGGCCTAACCCTAACCCTAGGTTGGTTATTCAGACTTACGTCCCCAGTGGCCTGGAACTGGAGCCATCCCCTTTGCGGTCTCCTACTTCACAAGGCAGGATTCTGGGTGCCACCCACGAGGAAACTGGGCCATTTGGACCTGTGCAGGACCCTCCTGGGGGGAGAAACCTGCCAGCCCCGGAAAGCCACCCACACCTAAAGAGGACCCCCACACCCCAATCTCGGAGCCTGACGGGCCGCCAGACCTACGCCCTCAACTCAGCCCTCCGGAGAGCCTGTCGCCACACTGGCACATCAGGGCTGCCTTGATCCCAGGAACAAACCCTAACCCTAGGTTGGGTGTTCAGGCTCTGACACCAAAGACCTGACACCCAATTCCTCCCGTGGGTAGGCGCATTAAACTGACGGCAGGACTCATCCTCTCAGCCAGGTGGAAACCGTTCCACTGGGTGGTATCTCATAGACTCAGAGCATTCGAAAGCAGCATGTTCCCCTGGGGTCTTCCTGCCATCGTTGCCCCTCGAGGACCAAACAACCAGGGCCTCAGGAGCCTCCTGACTCCAGCCCTCAACTCACCTCCTGGGTGAGCCCTTATATTCACAGGCAGATCGGACATGCCTTGGCCCTAAGACATAACCCTAACACGATCCCTCAACCTAAGGCCAGTCCAGGTTGGGTGTTCAGGCTTCCATCCTCCAACGCCTGTGCAACCCAGATGGGGGTCCACTGAGATGCTCCCCATCAAGGTCACCTGTTCCCATTAGGACACCAAGCCCTTTAGATATGTGCTGAACCAGCAGAGCAGGGGAAAGCAGCATGCCTCCCTGAGGCCACCCCACTTCAGGCGCCCCAAAGACCAGGAACCATGGGTCTCACAGTCCGGCAGACACGTGCCCTCAACTCAAACCTTGGGATGTGTCACCGCAGCACATGCACATCGGGGCCGCAATACCCCCACGGCCTAACCCTAACCCTAGGTAGTGTGTTAAGGCTTCCGTCCCCAGAGGCCTGGTTCCCTAGCCCTCCAGACTGGGGACCCCGAATTCACAGTGCGGGACTCAGGCCACCACCCACGTGTTAACTGTGCTGAATGGCCCTGAACAGAACCCTCCTGGTGGCAGAAATCTCCATGTCCCATAAAGACACCCACACCTTCAGAGGACCCCCACAACCCAATCCCGGAGACTGACAGGCCGCCAGACCTACGACCTCAACTCAGCCTTCCGGAGAGCCTGTTGCCGCACTGGCACATCAGGCTGCCATGATCCCAAGACCAAACCTGAAACCCTAGGTTGCGTGTTCAGGCTCTGGACCCCAGAGGCCTGACACCCAATTCCTCCCAATGATGGGCTCATCGGACCAACAGTAAGACTCAGCCTCTCATCCAGGAGGAAACCGTTTTATTCAGAGCTCTCTCCTACACCCAGAACGGAAGAAACCAACATTCTTCCCTGAGACAATTCCCGCCTTCTTTGCTCCTCCAGGGTAAACACCAGGGCCTGAGGAGCTCCCTGAGTCCCGTCCTCAACTCAGCCCTTGGGTGGGCCCATAACTGTGTTGCCAGATGCGACATGTCTTGCCCCTAAGATATGACCCTAAACCTAATTCTAACCCTAACACTAACCCTATCCCTAACCCGACGCCCAGGTTGGCTGCACAGGCATCCGTCCTCAGAGGCCTGGTTCCCAAACTCTCCAGATGGGTGAACCCTGAGTTTCACCCAACCATTGCACCAGGTCCCAGGAGAAAAACCATGCCCTTTAGAAAGGAGCTGAACACGCCGAGCAGGAGAAACCTGCATGCATCCCTTGGGCCCCATCAACGTTAGGCGCCACCAGGACCACAAACCAGGAGTCTGAGGATCCTGCAGACACAAGGCCTCAACTCCACCTTAGGGAGAGGCTACTCAACTCGGGCAGATGGCGCCTGCCATGACCCGTCAGCCTAAACCGAACCCTAGGGTGGTTATTCAGACTTCCGTCCCCAGTGGCCTGGCCTGTGTGCCTTCCTGTTTGGGGAATCCTTCGTCACAACGCAGGATTCTGGGTGCCACCCAGGAGGCAAGTGGGCCATTTGGCCCTGCACAGGACCCTCCTGGTGGGAGAAAACTACCTGCCCTGGAAAGCCACCCACACCTTCCGAGGACCCCCACATCACAATCCCGGAGACTGACGGGCTGCCAGACCTATGACCTCAACTCAGCCTTCCGGAGAGCCTGTCGCCACACTGGCACATCAGGGCTGCCATGATCCAAAAACCAAACCTGAAACCCTAGGTTGCGTGTTCAGGCTCCGGGCCACAGAGGCCTGACACCCAATTCCTCCCATGATTGGGCACATCAGACCGACAGCAGGACTCAGCCTCTCAGCCAGGAGGAAACCGTTTCAAGCGGAGCTCTCTCCTATCCTCAGAAAGGAAGAAAAAATCATTCTCCCCTGAGACTATTCCCTCCCTCTTTGCTCCTCCAGGGAAAAAACCCAGGGCCTGAGGAGCTCCCTGAGTCCCATTCTCAACTCAGTCCTAAGGTGGGCCCATAACTGTATTGCCATATGCAACATGCCTTGCCACTAAGACATAACCCTGATCCTAAACCTAAACCTAACCCTAACACTAACCCTAAACCTAACCCTATCCATTACCCTAACCCTAAGCAAAGCCCAGGTTGGCTGCCCAGGCATTCGTCCTCAGAGGCCTGGTTCCCAAACTGTCCAGATGGGGGAGCCCTGAGCTTCACCCCACCATTGCATCTGGTCCCAGGAGTAAACCATGCCCTTTAGAAATGAGCTGAAACCTCCGAGCAGGAGCAACCTGCATGCATCCCTTGGGTCCCTTCCATATTAGGTGCCCACCAGGACCACGAAACAGGAGTCTGACGAGCCTGCAGACACAAGCCCAAAACTCAGCCCTAGGGAGAGGCTAACTCAGAGCGGGCAGATAGCACCTGCCATGCCCAGTCGGCCTAACCCTAGTGTTTATTCAGACTTCCGTCCCCATTGGCCTGTCCCGGGAGCCCACCCATTTGGGGACTCCTTCTTCACAATGCAGGACTCTGGGTGCCACGCACGAGGAAACTGGGCCAATTGGCCCTGCGCAAGACCCTCCTGGTGGGAGAAACCTGCCTGCCTCCGAAAGCCACCCAAACCTTCCGAGGACCCCAATCCTGTAGCCTGACGGGCCACCAGAGCTACGCCCTCAACTCAGACCTCAGGAGAGCCTGTCGCCTCCCTGGAACATCAGGGCTGTCATGATCCCAGGACCAAACCCTAACTCTTGTTTGGGTATTCAGGCTCTGGATCCAGGAGGTCTGACACCAAATTCCTCATGGGTGGGCGCATCAAACTGATGGCAGGACTCAGCCTCTCAGCCAGGAGGAAACCGTTCCACTGGGTGCTATCTCATAGCCTCAGAGGGGTCAAAAGCGGCATGTTCCCCTGGGGTATCCCCGCCATTGTTGCCCCTCTAGAACCAAACACCCGGGGCCTGAGGAGCCTCCTGACTCCCGCCCTCAACTCACCCCCTGGGTGAGCCCTTATCTGCACTGGCAGATCCGACTTGCCTTGACCCTAAGACCACGCCTAACACGAACCCTCATCCTAAGCCCAGTCCAGGATGGGTGTTCAGGCTTCCGTCCTCCGACGCCTGGTCAACCCAGATGGGGGACCCTGAGCTGCACCACTTCAAGGTCAACTGTTCCCATTAGGACAGCAAGCCCTTTAGATATATGCTGAACCCGCAGAGCAGGGGAAACCTGCATGCCTCCCGGATGCCACCCCATTTCAGGTGCCCCAAGGACCAGGAACAATGGATCTCACAGTTTAGCAGACAAGCGCCCTCAACTCAAGCCTTGGGATGGGTCACCGCAGCGCATGCAAATAGGGGCTGACATGCCCCCACGGCCTAACCATAACCCTAGGTTGGGTGTTCAGGCTTCCGTCCCTCTAGGCCTGGCTTCCTAGCCCTAAAGACTGGGGACCCCGTCTTCACAGCTCAGGACTCCAGCTACCACCCACGTGTTAACTGTGCCATTTGGCACTGCGCAGAACCCTCCTGGCGGGAGAAACCTCCATGCCCCCTAAAGCCACCCACACCTTCCGAGGACCCCCACACACCAATCCCGGTGACTGATGGGCCGCCAGATGTACGCCCTCAACTCAGCCCTCTGAAAAGAATGTCGTTGCACTGGCACATCAGGGCTGCCATGATCCCAGGAAAAAACCCTAACCCTAGGTTACATGTTCAGGCTCTGGACCCCAGGGCCTGACACCCAATTCCTCCCATGGATGGATGCATTAGACCGACGGTAAGACTCAGCCTCTCAGCCAGGAGGAAACTGTTTCAGTGGAGCTCTCTCCTACCCTATGAACAAAAGAAACTAGCATTCTCCCCTGAGACCATTCCCGCCCACTTTGCTCCTCCAGGGAAAAAACCCAGGGCCTGAGGAGCTCCCTGAGTCCCGTCCTCGACTCAGCCCGTGGGGGGCCCAAAACTGTGTTGCCAGATGCGACATGCCTTGCCTCTAAGACAGAACCCTAACCCTAACCCATCCCGAAGCCCAGGTTGGTTGCCCAGGCTTCCATCCTCAGAGACCTGGTTCCCATGTTCTCCAGATGAGGAGCCCTGAGCTTCACCCCACCATTGCACCTGGTCCTAGGAGGAAACAATGCCCTGTAGAAAGGAGCTGAAACCGCCAAGCAGGAGCACCTGCATGCACCCCTTGGGCCCCATCCACGTTAGGCGCCCACCAGGACCACGAACCAGGAGTCTGAGGATCGTGCAGACACAAGCCCTCAACTTCGCCCTAGGGAGAGGCTAACTCAGCCCGGGCAGATGGCGCCTGCCATGCCGGGTCGGCCAAACCCTAACCCTAGGGTGGTTATTCAGATTTCCGTCCCCAGTGGCTGGGCCCGGGAGTCGTCCTGTTTGGTGACTCCTTCTTCACAATGCAGAATTCTGGGTGCCAGACACGAGGAAACTGGGCCATTTGGCCCTGCGCCGGATGCTCCAGGCAGGAGAAACCTGCCTGCCACGGAAAGCCACACAAACCTTCTGAAGACTCCCACACCCCAATCCCGGAGCCTGACGGGCTTCCAGACCTACGCCCTCAACTCAGCCCTCCAGAGAGCCTGTCACCGCACTGGCACATCAGGGATGCCATGATCCCAGGACACTACCCTAACCCTAGGTTGGGTGTTCAGGCTCTGGACCCCAGAGGCCTGACACCCAATTCCTCCCTTGGGTAGGTGCATCAAACTGACAGCAGGACTCAGCCTCTCAGCCAGGAGGGAACCGATCCACCGCGTGCTATCTCATAGCCTCAGAGCGGTCAAAAACAGCACGTTCCCCTGGGTTATTCCCGCCATTCTTGCCCCTCCAGGCCCAACCACCCGGGTCCTGAGGAGCCTCCTGACTACTGCCCTCAACTCACCCCCTGGGTGAGCCCTTATCTGCGCTGGCAGATCCAACATGCCTTGTCCCTAAGACATCACCCTAACCCTACACCTAACACGAACCCTCATCCTAAGCCCAGTCCAGGTTGGGTGTTCAGGCTTCCGCCCTCCGAACCTGGTCAACCCAGACGGGTGACCCCTCAGCTGAACCCCATCAAGATCCCCTGTTCCCATTAGGACACCAAGCCCTTTAGATATGTGCTGAACCCGTAGAGCAGGGGAAACCTGCATGCCTCCCTGAGACGACCCCACCTCAGGCACCCCATGGACCAGGAACCGTGGCTCTCACTGTCTGGCAGACAGGCGAACTCAACTCAAGCCTTGGGATGGGTCATCACAGCGCATGCAGATTGGGGCTACCATGCCGCCAAGGCCTAACCCTAACCCCTTACGTTGGGTGTTCAGGATTACGTCCCCAGAGGCCTGGCTCCCTAGCCCTCCAGACTGGGGACCCCGTCTTCACAGCACAGGAATCTGGCTACCACCCACGTGTTCATTATGCCATTTGGCCCTGCACAAAACCCTCCTGGTGGGAGAAAACTCCATGCATCCTGAAGCCACCCAGACCTTCTGAGGACCCCCACACCCCAATCCCGGAGACTGACGGGCCGCCAGACCTACGCCCTAAACTCAGCACTCCGGAGAGCCAGTCGCCGCACTGGCAATCAGGGCTGCCATGATCCCAGGACCAAACCCTAACCCTAGTTTGCGTAGTCAGCCTCTGGACCCCAGAGGCCTGACACCCAATTCATCCCATGGATGGGCGCATCAGACCGATGGCAGGACTCAGCCTCTCAGGCAGGAGGAAACCGTTTCATGCGGATCTCTCTCCTACCCTTAGAACTGAAGAAACTAGCATTCTCCCCTGAGACCATTCCCGCCCACTTTGCTCCTCCAGGGAAAAAACCCAGGGCCTGAGGAGCTCCCTGAGACCCATCCTCAACTCAGCCCTTTGAGGGGCCCGTAACTGTGTTGCCAGATGCGACATGCCTTGCTGCTAATACATAACCCTAACCCTAACCCTAACCCTAACCCTAACGCTAACCTGAAGCCCAGGATGGCTGCCCAGGCTTCCGTCCTCAGAGGCCTGCTTCCCTAAATCTCCAGATGGGGGAGCCCTGAGCTTCACCCCACCATTGCACCTTGTTCCAGGAGGAAACCATGCCCTTTAGAAAGGAGCTGAACCCGCCAAGCAGGAGCAACCTGCATGCATCCCTTGGGCCCCATCCACGTCAACCGCCCACCAGGACCACGAACCAGGAGTCTGAGGATCCTGCAGACACAAGCCCTCAACTCTGCCCTAGGGAGAAGCTAACTCAGCACAAGCAGATTGCACCTGCCATGCCCGGTCGGCCTAACCCTAACCCTAGGGTGGTTATACAGACTTCCTTCCCCAGTGGCTTGGCCCAGGAGCCCTCCCTTTTGGGGACTCCTTCCTCACAACACAGAACTCTGGGTGCCACCCACGAGGAAACTGGGCCGTTTGACCCTGCGCAGGACCCTCCTGGCAGGAGAAACCTGCCTGCCCTGGAAAGCCACACACACCTTCCGAGGACTTCCATACCCTAATCCCGGAGCCTGACGGGCTTCCATATCTACGCCCTCAATTCAGCTCTCTGAAGAGCCTGTCACCGCACTGGCACATCAGGGCTGCCATGATCCCAGGACCCTACCCTAATCCTAGGTTGGGTGTTCAGGCTCTGGACCCCAGTGGCCTGATGCCAAATCCTCCCCTGGATGGGCGCATCAAACCGATGGCAGGACACTGCCTCTCAGCAAGGAGGGAACTGATCTACCGGGTGCTATCTCATAGCCTCAGAGTGGTCCAAAGCAGCATGTTCCCCTGGGGTATTCCCATCACCGTTGCCCCTCCAGGACCAAACACCAGGGGTCTGAGGAGCCTCCTGACTCCCGCCCTCAACTCACCCCCTGGGTGAGCCCTTATCTGCGCTGGGAGATCCAACTTGCCTTGTGCCTAAGATATAACCGTAACCCTATGCCTAACACGAACCCTGATCCTAAGCCCAGTACAGTTTGGGTGTTCAGGCTTCCGTGCTCCGATGCCTGGTCAACCCAAATGGGGGACCCCTGAGCTGCACCCCATCTAGGTCACCTGTTCCCCTTAGGACACCAAACCTTTTAGTTATGTGCTGAGCCCGCAGAGCAGGGGAAACCTGCATGCCTCCCTGAGGCCACCCCACTTCAGGTCCCCAAGGACCAGGAACCGTGTGTCTCACAGTCTGGTCAACACGCGCCCTCAACTTGTTCCTTGGGATGGGTCACCGCAGCGTATACAGATCGGGGCTGCCATCCCCCATGGCCTAACCGTACCCCTAGGTTGGGTGTTCAGGCTTCCGTCCCCAGGGGCCTGGCTTCCTAAAAATCCGGACTGGGGACCCCGTCTTCAAAGCACAGGACTCTGGCTACCACCCAGGACTTAACTGTGCCATTTGGCCCTGCGCAGTACCCTCCTGGCAGTAGAAACCTCCATGCCACCTAAAGGCGCCCACAACTTCCAAGGAACCCCACGCCCCAATCCTGGAGACTGATGGGCCTCCAGACCTACGCCCTCAACTCAGCCCTCCAGAAAGCCTGTCGCCGCACTGGAACATCAGGTCAGCCATGGTACCAGGACTAAACCGTAACCCTAGGTTGCGTGTTCAGGCTCTGGACCCCACAGGCCTGACACCCAATTCTCCCACGGTTGGGTGCATCAGACCGATGGCAGGACTCAGCCTTTCAGCCAGGAGGAAACCCTTTCATATGGAGCTCTCTCCTACCCTCATAACAGAAGAAAGCAGTATTTCCCGTGATACCATTGCCGCCTTCTTTGCTCCTCCAGGGAAAAAACCCAGGGCCTGACGAGCTCCCTGAGTCCCGTCCTCGACTCAGCCCTTGAGGGGCCCCATAACTCTGTTGTCAGATTCGACATGCCTTGACTCTAAGACATAACCCTCACACTAACCCTAACCCTAACCCTAACCCGAAGCCCAGGTTGGCTGCCCTGGCTTCCGTCCTCAGAGACCTGGTTCCCAAACTCTCCAGATGGGGGAGCCCTGAGCTTCACACCACCATTGCACCTGGTCCCAGGAGGAAACCATGCCTTTGGAAGGAGCTGAACCCGCTGAACAGAAGCAAACTCCATGCATCCCTTGGGCCCCATTCATGTTAGGCGCCCACCAGGACCACGAAACAGGAGTCTGAGGATGCTGCAGACACAAGCCCTCAACTCCGAACTAGGGAGAGGCTAACTCAGCCCAGGCATTTGGTGCCTGCCATGCCCGGTCAGCCAATCCCTAACCCTAGGGTGGTTATTCACACTTTTGTCCCCAGTGGCTTGGGCCAGGAGCTCTCCCGTTTGGTCACTCCTTCTTCACAACACAGGACTCTGGGTGCCACCCACGAGGAAACTGGGCCATTTGGCCCTGCGCAGGACCCTTCTGGCGGGAGAAACCTGCCTGCCCCGGAAAGCCACACACACCTTGTGAGGACTCCCACACCCCAATCCTGGAGCCTGATGGGCTTCCAGACCTATGCCCTCAACTCAGCCCTCCAGAGAGCCTGTTGCCGCACTGGCATATCAGGGCTGCCATGATCCCAGGACACTGTACTAAGGTACACTGAGGGTACCCCAGAGGCCTGACACCCAATTCCTCCCCTGGGTGGGCACATCAAACCGACAGCAGGACTCAGCCTCTCAGCCAGGAAGAAACCGATCCACCAGGTGCTATCTCATAGCCTCAGAGCGGTCGAAAGCAGCAATTTCCCCTGAGGTATTCCCGCCATTGTTGCCCCTCCAGGACCAAACACCCGGGTCCTGAGGAGCCTCCAGACTCCCGTCCTCAAATCACCCCCTGGGTGAGCCCTTATCTGCGCTGGCAGATCTGACTTGCCTTGATCCCAAGAAATCACCCTAAGCCTACGCCTAACACGAACCCTCATCCTAAGCCCAGTCCAGGTTGGGTGTTCAGGCTTCCATCCTCTGACCCTGGTCAACCCAGATGGGGGACCCCTGAGCTGCACCCCATCAAGGACCCCTTTTCCCATTAGGAAACCAAGCCCTTTAGATATGTGCTGAACCCTCAGAGCAGGGGAAACCTGCATGCCTCCCTGAGGCTACCCCACTTCAAGAGCACCAAGAACCACAAATCGTGGGTCTCATGGTCTGGCAGACACACGCCCTCAACACAAGCCTTGGGATGGGTCACCGCAGCGCATGCAGATCGGGGCTGCCATGCCCTCAAGGCCTAACCCTAACCCTAGGTTGGGTGTTCAGGCTTCCGGCCCAAGAGGCCTGTCACCCTAGCACTCCAGACTGGGGATCCTGTCTTCACAGTGCAGGATTCTGGCTACCACCCACGTGTTATCTGTGCCATTTGGCCCTGTGCAGAACCCTCCTGGCGGGAGAAACCTCCATGCCCCCTAAAGCCACCCACACATTCCGAGGATCCCCACATCCCAATCCCGGAGACTGATGGGCTGCCAGACCAACGCCAACAACTCAGCCCTCCGGAGAGCTGTCGCAGCATTGGAACATCATGGCTGCCATGATCCCAGGACCAAAACCTAACCCTAGGTTGAGTGTTTAGGCTCTGGACCCCAGAGGCCTGACACCCAATTCCTCCCATGGATGGACGCATCACACCGACGGGAGGACTCAACTCTCAGCCAAGAGGAAACCGTAGCATGCAGAGCTCTCTCCTACCTCAGAACAGAAGACCAGCATTCTCCCTTGAGACCATTCCCGCCCCCCTTGCACCTCCAGGGAAAAAACCCAGGGCCTGAGGAGCTCCTTGAGTCCCGTCCTCAACTCTGCCCTTCGGTGGGCCCTTAACTGTGTTGCCAGGTGCCACATGCCTTGCCCCAGGAACATAACCCTAACCCTAACCCTAACTCTAACTCTAACCCTAACCCGAAGCCCAGGTTGGCTGCCCAGGCTTCCGTCCTCAAAGGCCTGGTTCCCAAACTCTCCAGATGGGGGAGCCCTGAGCTTCACCCCACCTATGCACCTGGCCCCAGGGGGAAACCATGCTCTTTATAAAGGAGCTGAACCCGCCGAGCAGGAGAAACTTGCATGCATTCCTTGGGCCCTATCCACATTAGGCGCCCACCAGGACCACGAACCAAGAATCTGAGGATCCTAGAGACACAAGCCCTCAAATCCGCCCTAGGGAGAGGCTAACTCAGTGCGGGCAGATCGCGCCTGCATGCCCCGTTGGCCTAACCCTAACCCTAGGGTGGTTATTCAGAATTCCGTCCCCAGTGGCCTGGCCCAGGAGCCCTCCCGTTTGGGGACTCTTTCTTCACAACGGAGGACTCTGGGTGCCACCACGAGGAAACTGGGCCATCTGGCCCTGCGCAAGACCCTCGCAGTGGGAGAAACTTGCCTACCTCAGAAAGCCACCCACACCTTCCGAGGACCCCCACACCCCAATTCTGGAGCCTGACGGGCTGCCAGACCTACGCCCTCAACTAAACCCTCCAGAGAGCCTGTCGCCGTACTGTCACATCAGGGCTACCATGATCCCAGGAACAAACCCTAACCCTAAGTTTAGGTGTTCAGGCTCTGGACCCCAGAGGCCTGACAACCAATTCCTCCCATGGATGGGCGCATCAAACGACAGCAGGACTCAGCCTCTCAGCCAGGAGGAAACGTTTCATGTGGAGCTCTCCCCTACCCTCAGAACGGAAGAAAGCAACATTTCCCCTGAGACCATTCCTGCCCTCTTTGCTCCTCCAGGGAAAAATCCCAGGGCATGAGGAGCTCCCTGAGTCCCGACCTCGCCTCAGCCCTTGGGGGGGGGGCATAACTGTGTTGCCAGATGCGACATGCCTTGCCTCTAAGACATAACCCTAACACTAACCCTAATCCTAACCCTAACGCTAACCCGAAGCCCAGGTTGGCTGCCCAGGCATCCATCCTCAGAGGCCCGGTTCCCAAACTCCCCAGATGGGGGAGCCCTGAGCTTCACCCCACCATTGCACCAGGTCCCAGGAGGAAACCATGCCACTGGAAAGGAGCTGAATCCTTTGAGCAGGAGCAAACTCCATGCAACCCATGTGCCCCTTTCATGTTAGGTGCCCACCAGGACCACGAACCAGGAGTCTGAGGATCCTTCAGACACAAGCCCTCCAATCTGCCCTAGGGAGAGGCTAACTCAGCGCAGTCAGATCACACCTGTCATGCCCCCTCGGGCTAAACCTAACCCTAGGGTGGTTATTCAGACTTCCGTCCCCAGTGGCCTGGCCCGGGCACCCTCCCGTTTAGGGACTCCTTCTTCACCAAGCAGGAGACTGGGTGCTACCCAGGAGGAAACTGGGCCATTTGACCCTGCGCGGGACCCTCCTCGCGGGAGAAACCTGCCTGCCAGGAAAGCCACACACAACTTCCGAGGACCCACAGACCCCTTCCGAGGACCCACACTCCCCAATCCCAGAGCCTTACGGGCCGCCAGACCTACGCCCTCAACTCAGCCCTCCGGAGACCCTATCGCTGCATGGCCACATCAGGGCTGCCATGATCCCAGGACCCTACCCTAACCCTAGGTTGGGTGATCAGGCTCTGGACCCCAGAGGCCTGACACCCAATTCCTCCCCTCGGTGGGCACATCAAAGTGACGGCAGGACTCAGACTCTCAGCCAGGAGGAAACCGATCCACCGCGTGCTATCTCATAGCCTCAGAGCGGTTGAAAGCAGCATGTTCCCTGGGGTATTCCCGCCATCGGTGCCCCTCCAGGACCAAACACCTGGGGCCTGTGAAGCCTCATGACTCCCACCCTCAACTCACCCCCTGGGTGAGCCCTTATCTGCGCTGGCAGATACGACATGCCTTGTCCCTAAGACATAACCCTAACCCTACGCCTATCACGAAACCTCATCCTAAGCCCAGTCCAGGTTGGGTGTTTAGGCTTCCATCCTCCGACCCTGGTCAACCCAGGTGGGGGACACCTGATCTGCTCCCCATCAAGGTCCCCTGTTCCCATTAGGACACCAAGACCTTTAGATATGTGCTGAACCCGCAGAGCGGGGGTAACCTGCATGCCTCTCTGAGGCCACCCAATTCAGGCTACCCCAGGGACCAGGAACCGTAGGTTCACAGTCCGGCAGACACGTGCCCTCAACTGAAGCCTTGGGATGGGTCTCTGCTGCGCATGCAGATAGGGGCTGCCATTCCCCACAGCCTAACCCTAACCTTAGGTTGGGTGTTCAGGCTTCCGTCCCCAGAGGCCTGGCTGCCTAGCCCTCCAGACTGGGGACCCCATATGCACAGTGCAGGACTCTGGCTACCCAATCACAGAGCCTGATGGGCCGCCAGACCTACGCCCTGAGTCAGCCCTCCTGAGAACCTGTCGCCGCACTGGCACATCAGGGCTGCCATGGTCCCAGGAACAAACCCTAACCCTAGGTTGGGTGTTCAGGCTATGGTTCCCAGCGGCCTGACAAGCAATTCCTCTCATGGATGGGCACATCAAACTGATGGCAGAACTCAGCCTCTCTGCCAGGAGGAAACTGTTTCATGCGGAGTTCTCTCCTACCCTGAGAACGGAGGAAACCAGCATTCTTACCTGATACCATTCCCGCAATCTTTGCTTCCCCAGGGAAAAATCCCAGGGCCTGAGGTTCTCCCTGAGTCCCGTCCTCAACTCAGCCTTTGGGTGGGCCCATAACTGTGTTGCCAGATGCGACATGCCTTGCCCCTAAAACATAACCCTAACCCTAACCCTAACCCTAACGCACTCCAGGAGCCTAAAGGACCAGGGACCCTGGGTCTCACGATCCGGCAGACAGGTGCCCTCAACTGAAGCCTTGGGATGGGTCTCCGCTGAGCATGCAGGTAGGGGCTGCCATTCCCCCACAGCCTAACCCTAACCTTAGGTTGGGTGTTCAGGCTTCCGTCCCCAGAGGCCTGGCTCCCTAGCCCTCCAGACTGGGGACACCGTATGCACAGTGCAGGACTCTGGCTACCACCCAAGTGATCACTGTGCCGTTTGGCCCTGCGCAGAACCCTCTTGGCGGGATAAACCTCCATGCCCCCTAATGCCTCGCATACCTTCCGCGGACACCCACACCCCAATCCCAGAGACGGACTGGCCGCCAGACCTACGCCCTCCACTCAGCCCTCCCGAGCCTGTCACCACACTGGCACAACAGGGTTGCCATAATCCAAGGACCAAACCCTAACCCTTGATTGGGTGTTCAGGCTCTGGACCCCAGAGGCCTGACACACAATTCCTCACATGGATAGGCATATCAGAGCGACGGCAGGACTCAGCCTCTCAGCCAGGAGGAAACAGTTTCATGTGGAGATTTCTCCAACCCGTAGAACGGAAGAAACCATCATTATCTCTTGAGACCATTCCCACCGTCTTTGCTCCTCCAGGGGTAAAACCAAGGGCCTGAGGAGCACCCTGAGTCCCGTCCTCAACTCAGCCCTTGGGTGGGCTCATAACTGTGTTGCCAGATGCGACAAGCCTTGCTCCTAAGACATAACCTTAACCTTCCCTAACCCTAACCCTAACCCACACCCTAACCTGAAGCCCAGGTTGGCTGCCCAGTCTTCCATCCTCAGAGGCATGGATCACAAACTCTACAGATGGGGGAGCTGTGAGCTTCACACCACCATTGCACCTGGTCCCAGGAGGAAACCATGCCCTTTAGAATGGAGCTGAACCTGACAAGCAGGAGCAACCTGCATGCATCCCTTGAGCCCCATCCACAAAAGGCGCCCACCAGGACCACGAACCAGGAGTCTGACGATCCTGCAGACGCAAGCCCTCAACTCGGAACTAGGGAGAGGCTAACTCAGTGCAGGCAGATCGCGCCTTACATGCCCCGTCGGACTAATCCTAACCCTAGGGTTGTTACTCAGACTTCCGTCCCAAGAGGGCTGGCCCGGGATTCCTCCCATTTGGGGACTCCTTCTTCTCAACATAGGACTCTGGGTGCCACCGATGAGGAAACTGGGCGATTTGGCTATGCGCAGGACCCTCCTGACGGGAGAAACCAGAGAAACGACCAGAGCAGTGGAAACATGCATGCCTCACTGAGGACACCCAAATTCCGGCGCCCAAAGGAACAGGAACCTTCTGTCTCACGGTCCGGCAGACATGTGCCCTCAAATCAAGCCTTGGGATGGGTCACAGCAGCGCATGCAGATCGGGGCTGCCATGCCCCCACGGCCTAACCCTAACCCTAGGTTGGGTGTTCAGGCTTCCGTCCCCAGAGGCCTGGCTCCCTAGCCCTCCATACAGGGGACCCTGTCGTCACAGCTCAGAACTCTGGCTACCACCCACGTGTTAACTATGACATTTGGCCCTGTGCAGAAACTTCCTATCGGGAGAACCCTCCATGCCCCCTGAAGCCACCCACACCTTCCGAGGACCCCCACAACCCAATCCCGGAGAATGACGGGCCGACAGACCTACGCCCTCAACTCAGCCTTACAGAGAGCCTGTCGCCGCACTAGCACATCAGGGCTGCCATGATCGCAGGACTAAACACTAACCCTAGGTTGCGTGTTCAGGCTCTGGACCCCAGAGGCCTGACACCCAATTCCTCCCATGGATGGGCGCATCAGACCAACGGCAGGACTCAGCCTCTCAGCCAGGAGGAAACCGTTTCATGCGGAGCTCTCTCCTACCCTCAGAACGGAAGAAACCAGCATTCGACTCTGAGACCATTCCCACCATCTTGGCTCTTCCAGGGAAAAAACCCAGGGCCTGAGGAGCTCCCTGAGTCCTGCTCAACTCAGCCTTTGGGTAGGCCCATAACTGTGTTGCCAGAAGCGACGTGCCTTGCCCCTTAGACATAACCCTAACCCTAACCCTAACCCTAACCCTAACCCTAACCCTAACCCTAACACGAAGCCCAGGTTGCCTACCCAGGCTTCTGTCCTCAGAGGCCTGGTTCCCAAACTGTCCAGATGGGGGAGCCGTGAGCTTCACCCCACCATTGCACATGGTCCCAGGAGGAAACCATGCCCTTCAGAAAGGAGCTGAACCCGCCGAGCAGGAGCAACCTGCATGAATCCCTTGGGGCCCATCCACGTGAGCCCCCACCAGGACCACGAACCCGGAGTCTGACGATCCTGCAGACAAAAGCCCTCAACTCCGCCCTTGGGAGAGTCTAACTCATGTCAGGCAGATCACGCCTGCCATGCCCCATCGGCCTCACCCTAACCTAGGGTGGTTTTTCAGACTTCCGTCCCCAGTGGCCTGACCCGGGAGCCATCCCTTTTGGGGACTCCTTCTTCACAACGCGGGACTCTGAGTGCCACCCATGAAGAAACTGTGCCATTTGGTCCTGCGCAGGATCCTCCTGGCGGGAGAAACCTGCCTGCCCCGGAAAGCCACCCACACCCACAGAGGACCCCCACACTGCAATCCCAGAGCCTGACGGAACGCCAGACCTACGCCCTCAAATCAGCCCTCCAGAGAGCCTGTCGCCGCACTGACATATCATGGCTGCCATGATCCCAGGACCAA
>PISX010021535.1:0-33464 GCA_004024625.1 Mellivora capensis
GGAGGCCTGGAGTCCTGGGTCTGAGGGAGGAGGGGCTGGGGCCTAGACTCCTGGGTCTGAGGGAGGAGGGGGCTGGGGCCTGGACTCCCCGGTCTGAGGGAGGAGGGGATGGGGGCCCTGACAGGGAAAGAGCTCTGGAGGTGTGGGGGGGCACTGCCCAAAAGCTGCTGCTCCAGCCCCTCCACCACCACAGCTGTCCTCTTTTGTCTTATGACATGTCCATGGGAACCTGATCTGAGTGGGGATTAGGAGAAGGTATTTGGGAAGGGACTGTGGCCTGAAGACAATAGCTGCCCCATCCCCCAAAGGCTATTTCAGGGGGGATGTCGTACATGGTGAAACAGAGGACATTTCCTAAGAAGGGATTCAAGGGGGGAGGCCCCTGGGAGAATTAGTCACACTGACTCCCTCTCACACCCACCCCCACTCGTTATCTTCCCACCTGTCCCCTCCTTGCCGCAGCACGCACAGACTGGGGAGGAGGGTTGTCCACAGACCTCATCCTGAGCCCTACATAGACAGCACCCCACCTTTGAGATCCCCTGGGACCCACAGTACCCAGGTTTAAGAGCACCCCAAATCCCGAGATCCACAGATCCTGAGACTCCCAACTGGTGATCCCCCTGGTTTCTGGGGACAGGCAAGTCCCCATGTCTCCAGAGTCTGAGACCCCAATTCTTGAGACTCGACTCTGGGCTCAGATACCCTCAGCTCTTGATGCCCTCAGTCTCGACACATTCTAAAGCCTCAATATCCTGAGACCCCAAAACCTGGATGCCCAAGTTCCGAGGTGTATTCACGATGCCCCGGATTTTGACCGCTCCAGTCATAAGGCCTCAGACCCAGAGACCTCAGTTCTCAAACCCCCAACTTCTGAGATTCCCTCAGAATCAGATCTCAGACCTGCCAGGTCTGAGGGTGTCCCATTCTGGGACACCCCAATCTCGAACCCGCAGACTCTGGAACTCTCAAATCCTAATAACTCTGTCTTCAGTCCCCTAAAAGCCCGAGCTTCCCCAGGATTCCCAAGCCTCCATCTTGTGCCCCCTCCAGCCCCATAGCTCGTCACACCCCTCATGTCTCCCACCCCTCCTGTCCTCTCCCCCAAGGACAAAGTCCCTGGAGACCCCAGGACCATTACCTAAGGCTGGGTCTGCAGAGTCCAGGAGCTGCGGGACAGAGCCTTGCTGATGGAGCTGAAGCACCCCTGGGGTTTATAGGGGAGGCTTGGCCCCGCCCCCCCAGGGAGAGGGAGGGCCAGAGAATTCCTTTCTCCAACCTCAAGTCCCAGCTCCGGGGCTGCCCTGCCCCCAGTCTGGCTCCACATTCAGGATCCCAGACCTCCTGGCTGCTTGGGGACCCCTCTGCCCCATCGGCACCACCTTGAACCCAGGCTGGATCAGGTGACCTCCAACCTCTGGGCTCCCACCCCCTTACAGCAGGCTGTGCTCTATGCTTCGAGGTCCCTGGGCTCAGCACACAATAGGTCCTTGGAGAACACTTGTTGACAAAAGGGGTACAGGGGCTGCTCTCTCTTATATGGCTCTGGTTCTGGTTTCTGTGTCTCTCGACGCTGTCCTTCTTTCCTTTGTCTCTGTCTCCCCCCTCCCTGCCCCCACCCCTTTGTCTGCCACCAGGATTCCACCCTGGTGACAACAGGCACTAAAGCGAGGCAGCAGGTGTGCGCGGGGAGGGGAGAGTGTGTGGCGTCAGGCCCGCTCGACCTCACACTCCCCCACCCCCATCTGACACTGTCTGTTTCGGTATTCCCCCCACCCCCATTTCCCTGCCACGCCATGACCTTGAACTCTAGGGGAGCCGGCCACCCCTCCTGCCGCTCCGTGTCTCTGTCTCTCACAGTCCGCCATCTCTGTGTCTATTTCTGGGCATTTCTCTGGGGGTTCTCTCTGGGTCGGTTTCAGGCTCTGTCTGAGTCTCTCGCCTCTGTGTCTTTCACTCTCCGGGTCTCCCCGCACATTTCTGTCTCTGCATTTCCGCAGGGGTCTCTGTGAATCTGCCTTGCTCTCCATATCGTCTATAGGTCTCTGTCTGTGACCCCATTTCCCTCTCTCCTTGGCTCTAGGTCTGTGTATCTTTCTAGATCTTCCTGGGGCATCCTCCTCCACATCTCTGCCATTCTCCCTCTTTGGGTCCCCATGTGTGTCTCTGTGCCCCGTGATGCACATGTGCCTCCCCAGCGTCCCTTTCTTTGCACATCTTTCCAGGAATCTCTGTCTTTCCCCCCCACTCCATGGGTCTCTGGCTCTGTCTGTGTCTCTGGGTGTCTCTCTTTGAGCCTTGGTCCGGGCCTCTCTGGGCACCCCGAGAATTCCCCGTTCTGCAGCGCAGCTCCGCTCCTGCGGTGTGGTGTGGCTCTGGGGGGCCCTCCCCTCCGTCTTCTCATCCCCTCACACCTCGCCCCCCCCCCCCCCCCCCCCCCCCCCCCCCCCCCCCCCGGCAGGCAGCAGACAGGCAGCCGCTCCTAGCTTGAGAGCAACTTTATTATGCCGGGACGCCTCCAGGGCTAGCGCAGGGGGCAGGCGGTCTCAGCCTTCAAACTTTTTCTTGCGGCCCTCCATTCCGCTCAGCGCGTCGATGTTCTTCCGCCAGTCTCCCACCTCCCGGTTCTCCTGGGGGAATGGGGTCAAGGATTAGGGTCTCCCCCTGGTCGACAGTCTCTCAAATACCCTCCGCCCACCCTCCAGCCTGCTGGGCCACGGTGTTTTGGATGTCCGCCTGGGGATCTGGTTCTGAACACTTCTCGCCGCCTCAGGCAATCCCATCAAATTTGCCCCCAAGAACACCCCGTCCTCCTCCCGCACTGCGGGCCTCTGGGCTCATCTTCCCCTTCTGGCCTCCCCCGGTGCACTACTTTTCTCTCTCATGGACATCCCGACTCCTTGCTACTTCCTTCCTCCCTGACACACTTCCTGGCTTTCCTCTTCCAGCTTCTGTCTTCCTCTTGCCCTTCTTGCCCCTCCTAGAGGGGTTCCAGAAGACCCTCTACCAGATTCTTCTCCCCATAACTCCAAGTGCCATCTGCCCTGAGCTGAATCCCTAGGACTGTTGTCCCCCGCACCCTCTCCTCCGAGCACCCCGTTTCCTGGCCCGAGCCACACTCACCTTCTCTGTGTCCTCCTTCTTCACCTGCTTGAGGTGGGCCCGCAGGTCTAAGGTCTCCTTAGCCCTGGTGCCCAGCAGGGCCTGCATCATGGCATCCGCGGAGATCCTCACCCTCCGCAGGGTGGGCCGCTTAAATTTGCCCCGAAGATCAAAGATCTTCTGGGTCAGATCTGCGATCTGGGGGCAGCGATAAGGGGAGGTGGAAACCCCCCATCCACCTCCTCCAGCCCCATGCATCCACTCTACATTTCCCTCCTCTCTCTCCAAGCCTATGGAGGTTCAGCTCCCACTGCCCTCGGGGAAAAATCCACAGGCCTCACCAGTAACTGTAAGTCCTCCCCAATCCGCCCCGTCTCCTCTCGGCAAGGCACTGTCACACTCCGGTCCAGCTCACGCGTCCCATGAATCCCAACCCACGCCTGAGCTCACGCATCAACCCCTGATGCTCCAGCTCCATGGCTCTGCTATCTCCTGGCTTCTGCGTGCTGTCCCTTCCGCCTGGACCAGCCTTCCTAGCCACTCTATACTCATTCTTCTGGCCCGTCCCTTCCAGGCCCACAGAGCTGTCCTGGGTCTCCTGTTGTCTGCAAAAGCAGCTGCAAGGGGGAAGACACCAGACCCTACCCTGAAGAGACCAAGACTGCCCGGGACCCCCCACCTCCGCGATGTTCTTGGTGACTTTCGCCTCCACGTCGTATCTCTCTTCATCCACTTTGTCCACGCGGGCGTGGAGTTGTCGGCACAAGTCCTGGTCAAGGAATTGTGGTATATGTGGTGGGGGGGCCCCGACTCCTGAGTCCAAGGGAGGAGGGATTGGGGTCTGGAGATCTGGTCCTGGAGGCGCAATTTGAAGCCGGACTCTGGGGCAGCTTGAAGAAAGGGTGCTAGGAGCCAGGAGTCCTGAGAATCTGACAGAATTGGAGCTGGAGAAATCAACCTCCGGATTTTGAGATCATAGGCAGCCGCAGGCCACACTTCTGAACTCCTGAGGGTAAGGACTGGGAGGCTGGACCCCAAGGTCCCCAGCAGAAGTGGGGCATAGTGACTAGACCCATGAGTCCCAAGGATGCGAGAGCGGACGTTAGGAACCTCGGATCCCCAGCTGGGCAGGGGTCCCTGATGAGAGCGGGTACCTGCAGCTCCGCGAAGCCCAGCCCGGCCAACTCCAGGGGCTGGCACCGCGTGCTCAGCGCGCGCCCCTTCTCTCCACGCCGCTCCTCCGCCTCCCGCTCCAGCTCTTGCTTCGCAATCTGCAGCATCAGGGTCTGCGGAGGGAAGGCCAGGGACCGCAGCCCACCCGGGACAACGGATGAGGGCCGCGCCGCACCGGGGAAGCCGCCCTGGCCAGGACAGCCCTCTCTCTAGGCCCAGGACCGGTCAGCTGTCCCGCAGGGCCACCCCCCCCTTCAAGGTCGGGTCCCTTGCAACAAGGCTGTGACCCCGTAGAGGGGCTGCCCGCCGCGAGCCCCGCTCACTGGCCATCGAAGGCCCCGCCCCCACGCCCCCAACCCTCAAGCACCCTGAGGACACCTAGGCGCCCGCTCCAGGCCCACCGGCACCTTCAGCTGCAGCTTCCTCGAGGCGGAGATCTTGGACTTTTTCTGCCGGAGTGGGATGGAGCCGGGAACAGTGAGGGCGGGGAACGGAAGACGGACGGTGGGCGGGGGGCCTCACGGCCACTCCCTCACACCTGGTCCGGCTTTGGGCCTGCCTCCAACTCTGGCCGGAATCTACGGGAAGCCACGCCCCTCGCCCCACCCACCAATCCGGCCCCTGATCTGTTAGGCACTGCCCCCTATACCCTAAGCATCGCAGTTCCCACGGACAACGGGACTCCGCCCATAGGCAGGTCTCACCAATCCGAGCCCTCCCTCTGCAAAACCCCGCCCTTAAAGAGCGGCATGCTCCTAGGCTCCGCCCACGAGCAAAGCCCCGCCCCGTCTAAGGCTCTGGTCCCGCCCCCATCCCTAGGTGCCGCCCACCTCTGCAGACTGGGAACCCGGATCCGCACAACCCCCTCCTCACCTTGGCGTGCGGCTCGGTGGCGTACGCGCGGTAGTTGGCCGAAGACCGGCGTCGGATCGGGGCCGGAGCTGGGGGCGGGCACCCCGCCTGGGGTTGGGGGAACGGGGCCGCGTCACCGCCGGGCCCCAGCTTCCCCCCTCCAAGCCGTCTCCTGGAGTTGTAGCCTCCCGCCCTGCTGCGCCCTCCCCTGCCGGTCGCCCCTCGCCTGTGCCCGCTCTCACCGCATCGCCGCTCCTGGAGGGAGAGACCAGGAGAAGGGATTAATGGTGGGCCTGTGTCCCGTCCAGTCTAAGAGACCCCAGAGGAAGGCCCACCAGCTCCTCCGTCCTAGGATCCTAGGAGCCCTGACTCCCAAACTCTTCCCTCCTGCAGACACCCAGGGAAGTTGTCCCCACCTCCCTTCTCAGGCCCTGTGTCCAGCCTTGCGGTCTCACCTCCCACCGCCTGGGCCTCGGGGAGTCCCAGTTACCAAGCTGCACTCACTCGTCCGCCATGCTGAGACTCAGGCCAGGGGTTGCAGGAGGCACAGAAGGGGCAAGGGGCGCTTGGAGGGTCAGTGAGGGCACGCCCGGGGTGACCTTGAAGGCCCCCGGACGTCGTGCTCGTCTGGGCTGCTCAAGCTTCACTGAGGACACTGAGATACCGGGCGTGGACTGAGACTAAATATACTGCTGCCACCTCCTCCCCCTGCCCAGGATGCGAGATAACCAGGCGCGTGAGGGGTGGGGTGGGCTGGCGTCCAGCTGGATCACCCTTCCACCTTGGTGGCCTGGGAACTCAGACCCAGGAGTCCAGACCCCCAGCCTCTTCTCCCTCCCTCAGACCCAGGACTCCAGACCGCTGGCTCCTCTTCCTACAGACCCGGGAGTCCAGGTCCCCAGCCCCCTCCTCCCTCAGACCCAGGAGTCCAGATCTCCAGCCCCTCTTCCCTCAGACCAGGAGTCCAGGCCCCCAGTCCCTCCTCCCTCAGACCCAGGAGTCCAGGCCCCCAACCCCCTCCTCCCTCAGACCCAGGAGTCCAGGACCCCAGCCCCCTCCTCCCTCAGACCCGGGAGTCCAGGTCCCCAGACCCCTCCTCCCTCAGACCCAGGAGTCCAGATCTCCAGCCCCTCCTCCCTCAGACCCAGGAGTCTAGGCCCCCAGCCCCCCCCCTCCCTCAGACCCAGGAGTCCAGGCCCCCAGCCCCTCCTCTCTCAGACCCAGGAGTCCAGGTCCCCAGCCCCACCTCCCTCAGACCCAGGAGTCCAGACCCCTAGTCCCTCCTCCCTCAGACCAAGGAGTCTGAGCCTCATGCCCACATTGGACTGCAATATTCCCAAGAGCTATGGTCAGTTTCTGTATCCCAAACTTGTTAGCCACTCAATAAAATTTGTTGATTTATTTGAGGATCCAGGTATGGCCCAGACTCTCAGGCCACAAGAGCAAGGAGAAATCCACCTCTGGTTCAGTGGGAACTAGGTCTCTCCTCACCACTCTAGCTCATCCCGTCTCCCAGTCCTGGAGACAAGACTGCAGACCGGAAAGACACAGCTCTCTTCACTGGGCCCCTGGGGGTGTTGAACAGCCCTGGAGAGCAATTCCTCCATCCTCAGTTAAAACAGGACCTCGGGGGACAAGGAGACCACACAGAGGGCCTGAGACTCAGGGCCCATCTCTGTAGGCGGTGTCTCAAGAGTGGAACGCATAACTCTGAAAGAACCATCTAGAATTCTAGGAACAGAACACAGAATCCCAGGACAGTTATTTGAAATGCCAGCAACACCTCTGGAGCTGATAGAGACTGCTGAGGACAGAACTGAGTGTTCTAGAGGCGGGCTCGAATTCCAGGACCTGACTTTACAAGTCAGAGATGGGGATAGGGGTCAGACTCTCTGGTTGTGGGGTCTGACTCTGTGGGTAGAGCCGGAGACTCTGGGGGCCGCTTGAGGGGCTCAGGGGGTGGGGTCCCACCTTCCAGAGCCTGGCTCTGGTCCTCAAGGGGCGGGGCTGGGACATCAGGGGGCGGGAGTCATGGAGTCCACCGCGGAGTCAGTGCCGCAAGCAGAGTCTGGGGCCTTGCGGAAGCGCGCGAAGGTCTCCGAGGGCCTGGCCTGCGGCAGGGGGGTGAACCCAGCTGCCCGAGCGAGCTCCCCGACCCGGCTGGCAAACCCCTGCAGCTGCTCCTGCCGCAGGTCCACCAGGTACCTGAAACCAGGAAGGGGCCGTTAGGGGTCCTGGCTTCCAGCCCTCAGCCTGGACGCTCCCTGCCCAGCCCTCCGCTGGCTCACCGCGCTAATTCCACCACCAGGCGTCCTTCGGGGGCCACGGCGGCCCCCAGATCTGGGCTAAGAAGATGCACCATCCTGTGCAGAAGGAAGGGAGGGCCGAGGCTGAGACTTCCAGGTCCTGAGGGAGGAGTGGGGCTGGGGGACCTGACACTGATTAAGGAGGGGCTGGGGGCCAGGATTCCTGGGTGTGAGGACAGCGGGTTGTGGGAGCGAAGTCTGGGAACCTCTCTCTTACCCACAGGCCACATAGAGAAGCTGGAACCGTTCCTTGTAGCAGCTTTTGTGGTGAAGGGTCTGGGCAGAGCCCAGAGGCAGGAAGTGCACGGTGAAGAATTCCGGGGCAGGAGCCACTGGGGAAGAACTGGCAGAGTTAGGCCAACCCACAAAGCTTGGAGAAAATACTCCTTGCCTGTCCTGAAGCCCTTTCTCATCCTTTCTCGTAGATGGATTCCTGGAAAATTCTGGGAAGGGCAGCCCGGCAAGCAGACCCATTTTACAGACTAGGCCGCTGAGACTCAAGAGAGGGAAAGAGTGGGTGGCCCATGGCCATACAGGGCATCCAGACACCGAGGAAGAGCCAGGTTGGGGGATGGTTACAAGGAGGCATGACCAGAATTGGGGGGGGGGGGGTGTCCCATCTCCAAAGGTGAGCTGGGACCTAGCACCTTGCTAGAATGCTCTGTCTTTTAGACTTCTGCAGGTAGGATTAGAATACTACTGTTGGAATTCAGAATGATAACATGGTGTCAGGATTTAGGAAAGAGAAATACAGAGAAAGAAAAAGACAATGTCAGGAACAGGAGATCATCTGTTCAGACACCGGAAACCATATTGGTACGCGCTCGGACATGGAATACCCGAGGCCCGGGATGGGGGTCCGGGTCCCACTCTTCCCCGGAGGATGACGTGCCCCCTTTACCACCCAACTCCCATTTCACGGGGGATGAGCTGACGCTTACCGCGCTCTGGGCTTCCATCCCGGTTCTCGTGCACCTGCTCGGGGTTTCCCTGGGCGTTTCTCGGGCGCCCCCAGGCGGCCACCTCTCGGAACAGCGCTGTCACGTTGTGCTGCGTGATCTCACCGGCGGTCTGGGGGGAGAAGAGGAGCAGCCCCGGTGACAAGGCAAGGCCTAGAGTACCCCACCCCTCCCCCCAGTGCCCGGCGCTAGCTTGGATTTCCGGACCGGGCTGAGAAAGTACAGAACGGCGGAACGTCCCCGAGCCCCAGCATCTCCGGTCGCACACCTTGACCGGCTGCCCGTTGCTGGTCCGCAGGAGGCTGTCATCATCTGCTTCGATGCCAAAGGCCACGAATGGCCCCGTGGCGATGTCCCCCCAATACCCGCGCGCTGCGACACGTTCTCCGTGCTGGGGAAGCAGGGAGAGAAGAGGCAGGTGAGGTCAATGTTGGAGACCCCAGTTCCTGTGTCCCCGAAGAGGAGGACTGGCCAGGGTTGGGAGTGGACACGCACATGACTCAGGAGGCGGCCGGACGCAAGGGTCCGGTTTGGCACGTGGTAGGCGCTGGAGTCTCTGAGCTCAAAGGCCACGCCAGTGTCCCTCCAACGCCGGAACTCGCGGGTGTGGATGACTCGGGCCTGGGTAGGAGGACGAACAAACAGAGGCCGAAGCAAATCTGGTATATGGGTCCCCGGCCCCTCCTCCCTCGGACCCAGGAGTCCAGGGCCCCAGCCTCTCAGCCCCACCTCCTGCACATCCAGAAATGGGGCCTCCAGCCCCCTTCCCAGGCCCCTCACCCCGCGGTCGTGCAGCTTCATGTGCAAGTCCCAGTCGCTGACACCGCGCCGGGCGTCGTAACGGGAGCCCAGGTAGTGGCGCAGCCTGGAGTCCCAGAGGCGGCTCATGGGGAAGGCCTCGGGCCCCTTCTCCCCGCCGGCCCAGAAGCGGAACACAGCCTCCAGCGCGTCGCGCTCGCGGAACTGCACGGCCGGCGTGCGTGGGGAGAGATCGAGGGAGGGGGCTGCAGGGAGAGACGTCCCTCCCGCTCCTCCCTCCCTCCCGTGCCCGCGCGTGGGAACCGTTCTCCCATTTCTCAGATGAAGAAACTGCAGTTCAGCGAGTAGAAACCACCCCCAAGCCACATCCCACACTGGGCGCTGGGGAGCTAGGGCTCGAACTCCATCAAGGAAAACCCTTTGGGGCTGCCCATTTCCGTTCTCCGCGTGGCCATCCGGATCCTGGGCGGTGGTGGCACCTTGAGGGCGCCCAGGCTGAGCCAGGGCAGCTGCTCCGCCAGGCGGTCTGGCTCCGGGACCAGGTGCACCAGGCGCTTGGCCTGGGCGCGCACGAAGGCGGCCACCTGGGGGCGCAGCAGCGCGTTCCCCCACACCTCCAGGAAGGTCTCGCTCCTCTCTGGCGGGGAGGGGAGAGAGGGGCGGATTAGAGGGGGAAGCAGAGGAGGGAAGCCAGAAGCTGGACCCGTGTGGGTGACGCATACCCTCTTTATAGTAATCTTATGATGTCATAGTCATGTGAGCATAAGGGACACTGGCCAACTCCTCATCCACCCCTCAAACACGAAGAATAACTCAAACCTAACCCAGGTGTCCTTCTAGTCTTCCCCACCCTGCAGATGAGCCCAAACCTGAATTTCATGTTCAAATTTTCCTTGCCTTAAAAAAGAAAAAGTTATATATAGATCGGGGTGGAAATGGAGATTTATGCATGCTAAAATAGTACAGTGTTAAATTGTTCCATTTTAATCAGGAATCTTACAAGAGAACTATATACCTTTAGTTGTGTGAACATATACATCTGTATCAGCGAATCTCTATCAATATGTAAATTGTTTCATTTAGTGGTTTGAGAATCTTAAAGTTATTTCAAGACAGAGAACCATATACCCTTAGTTAGATAGATCTAGTTCCTTCAGAGGCTTTTACAAGGTGCGCTGCGAAGTGTGTGCGGTGTATCCTGAGCGCTCTGGGCTACTAAGGAAAAACTACCGTCCGAAACCGTGATAACAATTAATCAGCACTAAGAGGTACTGAGTCTATAGCGTAAGCCAGGAGCTGCGTGTTTTTTGTTTTTGTTTTTGTTTTTCTAATTGAATCCTCACAAGCACTCTATGGGAAAAGAACTTTTAGGATCTCCATTTTATCAATGTAGAAACAATGTAGGCCCAGAAAGCGGCAGATACTAGCCCCAGGTCACTCAGCAAGCAGAGCCAGAATTTGAACAGACTCTCTCAGTCCAGACTCTCCTCAAGGTGCTAAGCCAAAGTCATTGTCACTGAGAAGCCGTCATCCCCGCCGCCCTGCCCAGATCCTCCTCTTCCTTCCAGGGCTGCGTCCTCAAAGCAGACCCTTTGGGATCTGTGCCTCTAACTGAGGACACTCAGGCCCATGGGGAGGCTTTGCGAAGGACTGAGCTCAGCTCCGCCAAACCTTCCCCACTTCTGGGAGACTCACTACCTCTTAAGAAGTCCTTTTATCTCTTTTGGCCCTCTCCTGTGTCAGGAGTTTTGAAATGCTTACCCTGTGTCATGTGCTGGGCTGAGAATTTATGTGGATTTTTTTAAAATTTTTATTTATTTGTCAGAGAGGGAGAGAGAGAGAGCGAGCACAGGCAGAGGCAGAAGGAGAAGCAGGCTCCCTGCCGAGCAAGGAGCCCGATGTGGGACTCAATCCCAGGACACCGGGATCATGACCTGAGCCAAAGGCAGCCGCTTAACCAACTGAGCCACCCAGGCGTCCCTTATGTGGATTTTTTTCCTGGAATTCTCTCAGTGGCTCTAGGAGGTAGTATATTTTTGCACAGGTGGGAACAATGGCCAGAATGTTTAACTGTACCATCGAAATGCCAGAACCCCTGCGGGCACGGGGAAGAGCCTGGCGGCCAGAATATCCCGCGCTTTGCAACTCACCTTGCAACCCCATCTTCTCAGGTTCCTCCAAAGCTAGGCTGAAGATCAGTATGTGTCGAGCCACAGCTTCCAGATTATTCTCTAGCACATAGAACTGGAAAGACAGAGCAAAATGATTCTGAGATCGGTGTCCCTGGCGCCCAGGAGACCCAGGGATGGAAGACTTCAGCCTCCTCCCTCCACAGGGTCCAGGCATTCTGTACACTGGCCTCCTTCCTTCAAACACGGGAGTTTGGGCACCCAACCACCTCCCCACCATTCCTCAGGACACCCAGTCTTTAGGCTCTCCGTCCCACTTGAACCCAAAAGTCCACAACCCAGGAATTTGAGTCCCCAGCTTCTACCTCCCTCGGACCTAGCAGTCCAGGCCTCCAGTTCCCTTCTCCTTCAAGGACTCGGGAATCTGGGCTCTCGTCTTCATCCTCCTCCCTCCAACGACCCCAGAATCCCAGCTCACATGTAACCTCCTCCGAGGCCAGAGCGCCGCCCGGGCCAGGGTCCGAAGCAGGTGTCGTCCATCCACGGAGCCCAGCAGCAGTACATCTAGCTCGGGGGTCCTGTGCTCTGCATCGCCCCGCAAGTCTGAGTCCAAAGGAGGACCTGGCAAGATGGCACAGGCTGGGGTCTGTGGCCTGGACAGCGCCCCCTGCAGCCTCCCCAGAACGATGGACTACAACTCCCAGCAAGACTCGCACTCCTGGCGTAGGTTCCTAAGGGAGCTGTGCCCCTAAGCATTCTGGGAATCGTAGTCCGCAGAGACCACTTGGGCGGCCCAGTGAGGGGCGGCTCCACCGTTGGAGTCTCGGAGAACGTTAGCGCGCCGCCTGCCAGGGTGGGTCAGATGCGGTCCTGGGTGGGGACTCACTCTCAGCCTGCAGGTCCAGCGCCGGGGACAGGCCCCACCAGGACACGGAGCCGAAGCCTGCGCCCGAGCCTGCCGGTGTGGTCATCGCCCTGCAGAACAGACGTCCTGGGAGTCCCCAGCCACCGTCTCTGCGTCGCCCACCCATGCCCCTCTCACCGCCCCTCTCCTCCCTGGGACACTCCCTCACCTCTATCTTTCCAAAGACTCCGGGACGCCCCCTCCCGCCCTGCTCCGTGCAGTGCCGCTGTTCTACACCCGCTACACACAACTGCCCAGAGCCCTCTTCCTTTTCGACCAGTCAGCCAATGGGAGTACGCGGGTTGGCACCGGCGAGGTAGACTGACCAATAGGAGCGAGGGGGACCTGCCTCCTACGAACTTTTGGCCAATGGGAGCGCTCGCGGGAGTGGAGGGCGTGTGGACGCGGTTGTCATGACGACGGCGCTGGAGACGAAGGGACCGAGCTGGGGGTGTCGGGGGCGGGGTCTGGGACGATCCACTTTTCTGGGATGGGGAAGTCTGGGTCGACCCAAATTAACCTAGAAAGGAACAGAATCTTGATTAATTCAAATTAAAGTGACGTCGCCTAGACCTCTGGGTCCCCTTCCCCCCTCACACCATGGTTCTACCACTCAGGCGGGAAAGGCATCGAAGGGCTGAGGCTAGCTAACACCGGCCCCTGGTTGTTCAAATGTCGGTAATTTCGCGACCTAGTTGTTATGCAGTCATTACTAAAAATTAAATTGTTTTACGAATTACTAAAATTAGATTCAAATGCATTACATTAAAATAAAGGTAATATGCACTCAAAACTCGTCACTTCTTATTTTACTATACTTTCCTGTTGTTGATGGTCTTAAGGTTTTTTACATCAACTGTTGTACCCAAATGAAGGAAATAATATTTTAACGCAATAGTTTAAAAAGTCAAACTGGCACACTATGACCACTGACTATTTTTCTAAATAAAATTTTATGAGAACCAGGGCCAGGATTATGGTGAAGCAGAGCGGTCCAAGTACAGGGTCAGATGCCGTCTTTAACATTTTTATATTTTATGTATCATGGATCTCTTTTTTTTTTTTTGCGTTATTTTGATTCTTAAATATATTGTATTAAAATACTATTTATCTTGATGACTGGTGGTTTAGTTTGTCATCGGCTTCGCCTTAAATTTTGGGACCTTCATCCTGACCCTGGGAAATACTATATTACTATATGAGAGTATACTAATAGGTATCTCCTCTCAACTCCATATTCAGTGATCACATTGGTGGCTTGAAATCAGCCACATTGTATTTACACCATGGAAATAGGCAGACTACGCAGCAGGGCTCCAGAAAGTGGGTAAGGGCACATTCATGGGAGGTACACCAAGTTCTCTCTGGCCTCTGCATCTGAATTCTTTGTGTTGTTCCCTTTGCTCCTCCAATTTCTGCTCCTCCGCCCTCACCCCCCCAACTCCCGCCACTGCCCCTGGAAATGTCCAAGTCCAGCAGGGGGATCTCCTGCGTTCCTAGCAGAATGGCCACTGCAATCTACACCCTGTGACTCCCATCACTTCATATTCGGACCAGATGGCAGGATCCTGAAGAATGTGGCTTTTGGTGTCAGATAAGCCTGGCTTTCGGTCTTGCCTTCACCTGCTGACTGAGAGACCTTGACCAGCTGACTTAACCTGTCTTCAAGGTCCGTAAGGGTAGGGACTCGAGTGAGGCACGTCTCCAAATCAGCCCCAGCACCCAGCACAGGGTGTGACATCCAAGGAGGCTTGACTCTGCCTCATCTCCTTCAGCTATACAACCTGAGACGAGTCAGTCACCCTTTCTGGGCCTCAGTTTTCAGCTCTGTAAACTGGGAATAGTAATGTGCGGCTGGCAGTGAATGGTGTGATTGACTGAAGGGGTCCATCCCCCTTCTGAGGACAGCTGTGGGCACTGGGGAGTGAAGCTGAGGTTTCAGCACAGCCTGCAGGACTCACTGGCCTCCTGGCTCTCTTGAGAACACACCAAGTCCGCAACTTAGGGTGCCTTCTTCCCGGAACTCTCTTCCCCTTCATCTTTGCTTATTTTTATTGTAATAAAATACACACAACATAAAGTTTAATGACATTTAGTACATTGACTATGTTGGGCAACCATCACCACTGTCTAGTTCCAGAACTTTCTCGTCATTCCCTAAGGAAATCCTGTACTCATTAATCATTCACTCCCCATTTCTCTCTCTCTCCCTAGTCTTGCAAACCACAGATCTGCTTTTTTCCCCTCTATGGATTTGCCTATTCTGTATATTTCACACAGACGAAATCATACAATATGTGGCCTTTTGCATCTGGCTTCTTTCACTTACAATCATGCTTTTAAGGTTCATCATGTTGTAGCATGAATCAGTATAAACTTTCCTTTTTATGACTGAATAATATTCATTGTGTTTCCTGCTCATCTTAGACAGCCTCATTACTTCTTGTCCTTCAAAGCACAGCTCAACATCACCTCTTTAGGAAAGCTGTCCCTGACTGCCCTTTCTAAATGATCTCAGCTCTCACTAGCTTACTGCCCAGTACAGACCACCGTTTGCAATGATTTTATTCTTCTCATTTGTCTGCTCTCTTGTTGAGACACAGAATCAGGGACCCCAATGTCATCATCTAACTCAGAACAGAATTTGATCCCAGGAATTATAGACGGATTTCCTGGCTGTATGATCCTAGGCAGGTCATGTTACTTCTCAGCACAGTTTCCTTATGTGTCAACTGGGAATAATTTAATCATGTCTATTTCATGGAGTGGTTGTGAGGATCACTGTTAGCAAGAGTAGCAGAAATAGTAATAATAGTAATACCTCATGATGTTTTCATAAAAATGTCCCCTCACTCACTCATATAGGATAAATTACCGGATCCCTTTGAAGAAATTTGTTAAATCACATAGATATTACAATCGGTGTAACTATCAGATTTCCCTTTTCCCATTGGCTACCAGGAAGCTCCATGCAAGTTAATGCTCTGCCCTTTCTTTAGTACATGGGGGAAGCTTTTGCCTCATTTTCCACTTAACCTCCAGATCAGAGAGCTCTCTTGCCAAATTTCAAAGACCTTGTCTACCACCTGAAATCCTGTCTGGAATGAGAGGAGGGAGGAGCAATGAAATGATCATCTTTCCTAGACACAGATTAGGAGACGGAATTTGTTGAAGGAAGGAAGAGGTGCAACCATTGGCTTTTCCCTGCGTAACTCTGTCCTTTCTCCCAGTCTCTGGGAATCTCATTCCCAGACTCTACATATCTACTTTGTTTCTGCAATGAGAGTAAGTTGCTTGGGGGAAATTCAGGATCTGCATCAACTTGGGGTTCCAGCATCCAACAGAAGCTGCCACCCTGAAGACCTCAGGGAAAGTAGAATGGGTGAATGATAGAAGAAAGAAGGGAAGGAAGGGAAATATAGGTATGAAAATCTATGGAAGTCATGGATGCAGGAGCAGATTAAACTCATGAGCAAGTAAGTGAATCTCACGGACTCTTCACAGCAAACGTACAGGAGGTAATGTTCCGACCACAATATTTTCAGAAGAAAAAACCCAGGTTCGGAGGGGTGTGTGAACAAATAAGTGAACATGTGGATGGGGGGGTGGGCCAGTTTCCTTCAGTGTATCCCCAGGATAGGCAGCCCTATCCTTGCCCTTTGGTGATCCCACCCTCTTGTCCCCCACCCATGCTGTGCCCACCCCCACCAGTAAGCACCAGGTCAGGTCACCAAAGTTGCTGAGTATTTATTTGGTCCCAGGAGCGGTACAGGAATCCGACTGGGGACAGGAGCAGGTGATCCTGTGCAGGAAGAGGGGTGCTGGGAGCGAAGGGGGAAGAAGGCAGGGTCACTGATTGTCAAAGCAGAGAGTGGGAGCCTGGGTTGGGGGAGGCCAGATCGCTCCCCTCCCCCAGGGGTCCCTGGGGCTTCTGGGTGTGTGCTTGGTGGGAGAGCTGGCAAGTCACCATGATTGGCATAATGGGGGATGGGAAGGCACGAATGGGTCAGGTTGGGGTGGGGTGGGGGTGGTTAGGGGTCAGAGAAAACTTAAAGGTGGGCCTGGGTGTGGTTTTGGCCAGGAGTCTGAGGTCAGGGGCCGAGTCCAGGCTTGGCAAGGGGTTTGAGGTGGGGATCAGGGGGCAGGCAGTGGCCTCACTCGGTCAGGGGGCCGCAGCGAGTGCCACTGGGCAATGGGCCGCCGGGGGTTGGCCAGCATGTCTGCCCAGTGCCGCAGGCCAGCTCCCCCTGCCGCTGCCCCGACAGCCACCCTCCCAATGGCCTCATTCTTGCCCAGCTTGTCATAGTCCAGCACGGTCAGCTCCACCTGGACCTTCTGGAGACAGGAAGAGCAGGGGGAAGAGAGACAGGAGAGTTCAAGAAGGAGGCAAGGTGCAGAGGGGCTTGAGTATCATTGCCAAAGAGACCCTCTCCCTCTCCCTAGCAACCTGAGGTCTAGGGGGACTTGTTAGCACCCTGCGCTAAGGCCTTCAGGGGACTCCAACGGTGCCAGGGGTGGGAGCGGACAGAGGGGAGAGTCTCTGTTAGAGGGATGCTCTGGAGTCTTTCTTCCTCCGCGATCCGATTTCAAAGGAGATGAACCCTCAGGACCCTATTGGTAAGGGATTGTTAGGGGCCTCCTTAGGGACTAGCCTCCTAAGGAGGGCAAACCGTCAGGACTCTGAAATGGGAGGAGGGGTCAGGCCTGAGTCCTGGCTGGGCCCTCTTCCTTAAGAGTTGTGGGGAAATCTTTTCCTTAGTACCCATAGCTCCTGAGCGGGACAGCCCGGGTTTTGCTTGGGGGCGGAACATCCTTATCCTGCTTGTGGGGTGGGGCGCCCAGGTCCTCACAAGAGGAAACTGACTTTGGAAACACAACCTCAGGGCCCCAGGACCTGGCTTCGAATGTTTGCGATGGGTTCTTCCTCCCCCTAGCAACAGGGGCTTTTAAGGGCCTGGGACCCTGGGAGGAGGGCTGCTCTGACAGGGGCTTTGGGTAGGTCCAAGCTCACCTGCACCTGGTCACAGGGCACCTCGAAACTGAAGGCCTCGTTGTAATAGGGGTTCAGAGTGTTCTTCTTGATGGTCGTTTTCTTCTTCCGCACCTTTTTGCCGCCCTGCAGCAGGTGGACCTTCACGTATGGATCTGGGCGGAGAAAGGAATCTTAGAGGCCCCGACTGGCCAGTGCAGGGCTCATGTTGAGGAGGATACAGGAGGCGCTTCTTCGTTAGAGCACAGAGGCACTCTGTGTGCCCCTCAGGGCTCTCTCCGTGTCCACAGCAAACCTATACCCTCCTGGGCAGTCGGGGGCCCTCTCCACCAGGGACGCTCCGGACCCAGAAACTGCGAGAAGCTTTGCTCCAGAGCCTCCCTCTCCACCCCCGGCCACACCATTTGCTTGCTCATCACACACCTGAGAGTCCTCCCACGTCCATCTTCTTCAGGTTCTTAGCCTCCAGGACGATGACCGTGAGCTTCCCGGCCGTGGGGACGTAGCGGAGGGAGAAGCAGATGTCACCTAGTTTCTCCTGCTGGAAGACAGAGAGGGACCCCTCGCCAGAGCCCCTGCTTCACATCCATTCCCTCTCGGGCCTTTCTTCCCCACGCCCCGCCTTAGAATGGAGTGGGCCAGTGACGACCACAGCGGCGCACCCCGGGAGGAGAGCCGCCGCGAGCAGCCCTCTGCGGCAGGTGGAAGCGCTGGAGCCCCGAGGGTCCAAGAGGCCTGAGGTCTGATTGGTCCGGGCGCGCCGTGGGCGGGCCCAGCGTGGGGGCGTGGCCACGCATGCTCACCTCCTCCCGCGGAGCAGCCTGCAGCTCGCGCCAGGCCAGCACTGGCCGCCCCAGGTCCACGGAGCTCATGGGGACCCGCACCTCCCCAATGGCATCGTTGCGGGAGAAGCGATCAAAGTCGTACACCGCCATGACCAGTACCCTGCCCCCCAGCTCCACGTAGGGGACCTAGATGAGGGGGCCACAGGGAAGAGAGCACAAGGCGGAGAGTGGGACGTCAGAGAGACGGGAAGTGCGGCACAGCGCATCCAGGTAGAAGGCGACGACTCGGGCGGCAAGGATCCAAGAGAGCAGCTGTGCGGAAGTCTCTGGAACCCAAATGGCACAAAGCAACAGCCCAGAGGTCAGCAGCGCCCCACGGGGACAATCCAGGGTCCAGTGTGATAGTTCCCAGAGCTGGAAGAAGCTACCTGAGCTGTGGGCTGGCTCCAGGAAAAGCTGAAGGGGTCGCTCCCCAGTGTTCCGGGGACGGGAGGCAGGTTACCAAGCCTGGGGCACAGAGGCCAGGAGCTCACCTTGAAGGCAAAGTTCTCCCCAAAGTGTGGGTTCAGCGTCTGCCGATGCACCTTGGTCTCATGCCGCCTCCGTTTGTCTGGCAGCAGGTAGACCCGCACGTAGGGGTCGGAGGAGCCCCCCAGGTCCAAGGCTGCCAATCCCTCAGCTTGCACGATGCCCACAAGCAGCTGAAAGGTGATAAGGGGTCTCTAGTCTTAGCTTCCTTCTTGGAGCCTCCTCTAAAAAGGAGCTAGAACCCTCGGACCCTCTCCTCCACACCACCTCCCTCCTCTGCACCCACCTGGCCACTCTGGAAATCATAATCCAGTGAGTACTGCAGTCGTCCGAGCTCGTGCTTCTCAGCCACCTGCGACCCTGGGCCAGATGGTGCTGGCTCCAGCTCCTCCACTTCTGGCTGTACCTTAGGGGGCCGGGAGCAAGGGCAGGTGAACTCTTCCCTTGACCCAGAAGCCAAGGGAGACTCACTGATCCCTGAGCACTTGCTGGCTTAGCAGAGTCAGAGTTTGACTAGTGATGTCTGCCACAGGCAGGCACTAGTCATAGTAACAGAGAGGCAGTATTTAGTCAAAATGTGATTAATGATGTCTGCCATGGGGGAGAACAGACATGGTGCCACATACGCAGTGTGCTTGTCATGCCTAGACTAGAAAAACAGGTGCTGATAGCACCTTGTTGCCTACAAGAAGGATGCAGAAGATTTATTTCACATGCGAATGGAGGTACTGGGGTTGTTGTCCAAACTGACGTATTGACTAGTGTTCTCACCACAGAAAAACATGGAGGAGGAATAGTGTCTTTACCCCGTATTTGCCATTCTAAGCTAGAACAAGAGTTCTCCTTAACCTAAGCCAGCCATTTTCAAAATTCAACTCGAATCAGAATTCCCCTAAGAAATGTGGTAAAATGCCTTCACTTCAGATTGATTCGGTAGGTCTGGAGCAAGACCCAGAATTCGTGTTTCCACAAGAACCTGAGGTGAGTCTGATGCAGGTGGTCTTTGGACATCACTGGCTTGAGGGACAGGGATGGAGGCTGGGCACCAGGACCCTAAAGGTCCTGCCTTATGGGTGATCGTGACAACAGCTATTTGTTGACAAGGGAGGAGAGGAAATACTAGTTACAGACCACACACCTGAGGCTCAGAGAGGGACAGTGAATTCTCCCAGGTCACAGAGCTGGGGAGTGGTTCCTCTGGATTGGGAACCTGGGACTTCCTGGCTCCCAGGTGAGCACCGTTCCACTCTGCACTCAGACCTTGACACCCATAAGCTGTCATCTTCCACTCCAGTGGCCTCTTCCAACTCGTCCTTCTTTCATTCCCTTGGGGCTGCCACACCAACCTCCTCCCTGGCCTCCTTGCCCCAAATCTGTCCTCCACATGGGTTCCAGAGGATCCATTCCAACACCCATATGACCCTATTCCTTGGCTGCACATGAATCTTCTGTGGTTCCCAATTGCCCTCATGACATGGGTACCACTGAGCTCCTCAGACACCCACTCCGGAGGGCAGCCTATTTGCCATCTGTGCCCCAGCTATTGTAAATGCCTCAGGGTCTGGATTCCAGACCTTGAGCTACAATGTCCTCCTCTCTGTCCTGGGCGAACTCTGAGTGTTCCTTGGGTCTCAGCACAGAAGACATCTCTACTGGGAAGCATCCTTGGACTGTCCAGGCTATCAGGTGGTTTCTCTGCACCCACATATGCTCTGGGCGCCCCTATCATGGGGCACATGCCACCGTGTGTTGTGAATGTCTGTGTGAGGGTCTGACTTCCCCACCAGAGTGGCTCTCAGGAACAGGGACTCAATCCAGCCTATCTCCAGATCCCCAGGGTCCAGGTCAGGGCTAAACACCCACAGAGATGAGCCAGTAAGGTGGGCAAGGGAGGGAGGAAAGCAGGGACTGAGGCTGGGCCAACGGTGCAGGACGGGGCAGGGCCGAGGGGCTGGGCCAGGCCACACCTTGTCTATGTAACTCCGGCCCAGCTCCTTCACTTCCTGAAGGTGGACCTGGGCTTGGGCCTGGCTCTTCTTGCCCAACCGCCTCCGACAACGCTTCCGGTAGACACAGAAACAGCAGCCGAACAGGAGGAGGCCTGAGACCAGAACGATTGCGGCCAGGGCCCAGGGGGGTACTGTAGAGGACGTGGAGACAACACTCATTGAGGCCCTAGGAAGCAAGCTGGCTGATTCAGTCCGAATTACACGCGGAAGCTGGAATCCTGGCCTTGTTTTCCCTCCGGCCATTTCCACTCCGTTTTGTTGCCCTGTTTTCCTTCCCACTGCTCTCACCTATAACGTGATCAGATGCCCTATTCTAGCCTGACACCATCCAGACTGTCTTGCCTGTTAATTCCACCTCCCCTTCCACCCCCATTTCTGCTCAACCCCTGACGGGTATAGAAGTCATGCCCCTCCCCCGGCCTCAGTTTCCCTGTCTTTAAAAGAAGACAGAGGTGGACCTTCCAATTCACGGTCCCAAGAGCCCACTCCATTCCACAATCTTTGATCTGGTTCTCGATTTCCTGTCAACCTGTTCCGTTTCCATTTCACTTAATGTCAAGCCCAGGATTCCGACTGCAGGGCCACCCGGATTTCCCCGCCCACCCGCCGGGTTCACCTGTCCAAACCCCGCCCCTGGGAATCCCAGCCGAGCTTTCCCTCCGCCCTGGCCGCGAGGCTCGCTCACCCGGGGCAGGGCCGATGCGACTAGAGTCAGGAGGCGCGTCGGGCGCTGGAGGCCCTGGGGTTGGAGGCTCCGAGAACATGACGGCGGGGTCTTATGGTCTTTTCTGCTGAGACACCCAAGAGCCCTAGCCCCCCACACCCACCCCGTGCATTCACTGAAGCCTCCAAACAACGAAGAACTCCAATTCCCATCGGCACCCTGGGCGGCCGACCACACAGGACACAGCCAGCAGCCGCGAGGCATGCTGGGGGGTGTAGTGTCAGCCTCCCCGCGATGGAGGACGCGCGGCAGGAGTGGGTTCCAGGACCTAGGTCCATCCCACAGGGACGCCCCCGCCCTCCAAGGCCCCGCAGGGATCCCTCCGACTTCTACGGGTTCGGTGCCCGTCCCCGCGGGCCTGAACCGGAAATGGGCCAAGGCGGGCGTGGGAACCGGAACCCTGGGTTGCCCCCAGCGACCCGCGGCAGGTTCGGGGGGGCGGGAGCTACGAGGGTTGCCCTGGCAACGGGCTGTTGGCAAGACAACGGGCGGGGCTGACGTACAGATGCAGAGTCCAGGCGCCGCAGGCTCGCTCCTCGCCGGGTCAGGACCCCAGCCCCTGACCCCGCGCAGAGCGAGCGTGGGGAGAGGGCGGCCTCGCGCGTCGGTGCACGCGCCCTCGGCTGGCTCCTCCCTGCACATCTGGCCCTGCGGGCGGTGACTCGGGCTCCCCGCCCTCTCCCGCCAGGGCCGAGGGCTCCCTGCTGCCACCGCCGGGGTGGGGTTGGGAGGGGGTGTGGGGTGGGAGCGCACATCCTTCCCGGCCTGCTGTCTCTCCCGCGCATCCCGAGCTCTGTCTTCACACCTGTCCTCGTGACCGCCTCGGCCTCCGCACCTCTCCACTCCCTATTTCTGTCCATTCCCCTACCCGGCTCTCGCCGCAACCCGGTCTGTGTCTCTCTTGTCCCCAGCCTGTGGTCTGGTCTGTGACTCCAGGGGTCTCCCAGTCTCGCCGCCTGCCTGCTCCGCCCTGCCTCTGCTCTTTGTCTCCACACCTGTCTCTAAATCCCGATCTCTCTCCATTTCAGGCTCCAATCCTCCCACTCCCTCGGTCGGTCCTCCCCAGTGCCCTCTCCAACCCCCCCCGCACACGCCCCGTCTCTCTAGGGGTGGGGATGAGGAGGGGGCTTAGGGCGGGCGTCCCAGAGGCTCCTACCTGCTCGGCGGCTGGACTGGACCCTCGCAGGCAGGAGACACCGAGGCGCCGGCCCCTCCCGGACCCCGCCCCCGCACGCGGGCGGGTGGCGCTGTCCTCGGTGCTGATCGCCCCGCTCGGTGGGGTGGGGGCGCGGCAGAGCGGAGCGGACTCGTGAGTGCGGGTGTGTGTGTGTGTGTGTGTGTGTGTGTGTGTGTGCGCGCGCGCGCGCGCGCGCGTGCGTGTTAGGTCCCGGGTACAGGGAGAGCCCCGTCCCGCCCCTCGTCCCGCCCCCAGCCAGGAACCGCTAGGGTGCCCACGGATATTTATCCTGGTCCCCGAGGATTTTCTGCTTTCTGGTCCAGCTGTCAGGCATCCAGGCCACCTCTCCCCACCTGGGCCCACACCCCCGCCAGCATACCCAGTCCAAGGACCCTGGAGCCTCCCTCCGGAGACTCAAGTAGTCAGATATCCAGCCGGAAAGTCTCCAGTGAATCCGCCCCAGACCTCACCCCACCCTCTAGGTTCCCCAGCACCAGGCCCAGGAAGCAAGACCCTATGCGCCTAGCTTCAGCAAATGGCGTCCGCACTGCCCAGATTCTGGACACAAGTGTGGACCTCCAACCCTCTCTGAGAGACTGGGCCATCCAAACACTTTGGTGGGGGGGATGCCAAATTGTGGGTTCCCCTAGCTTCTCTCCCAGGACATTAACCTCAGGACCTGAACATCAGGAATCCAGCCCTTCTCCCACCCCAGACCCAGAAATCCACTATAGCAAGTGTCTCTGGGGAGAATAGTGATTTAATAAATTATGGGATAGAAGAGAAAATATGTACAAGCAGTGGGGTGCAGGGAAATCTCACTCAGATACTAGGAGCCTGATTTGGTTTCTGGAATAGAACATGTGTGGATCCTGCCTACCCTTGCTCCTGGGGTCACTAGAATTCCAGACTCTAATTTCTTCCTTCCTCAGAATCCATCTTCTTTCTCAAAGACCCTGCAGCCTGAACCCCCAGCCTCCTCCTCCCTCAAAGAACAAGGAAATCCTAGCTCCCATCCCTCCTTCCTCAGAGGAAGTCCAGGATACCTGGATACCCAGAGAACCAGGATACCTGCTCCCACCTGTCCTTCATCCTCCATGGAAACAGTTTAGGCTGCCAGGCCTCTTCTCCGCCTGCAAGACCCCAGAGTCTGGGACCCCAGCCCTGTGCTGTCCCAGGACTCCAGGAACGCGGGCTGATGTGGGGATCCAGACTTCAAGTCTAGCTGGTCTGGCGTCTCAGCCCTCCTGAGGCTCAAACATTTTCATACAGCGGGTTCTCATATGCAATCCCGTTGTCTATTGGGACTCGGCCTGACTGCTGGAGAAATCGTAGGATGCAGTGGTGCAGGAAGACATACTGGGCCTGGGGAGGAACACAGGGCAGGGGGATGAGCCTTGCTGTCCTCCCTCCCAAAGCCCCAGGCCTTATGCCCTCAGGAGACCCATCACCTCAGTCTGCACCATCAGAGGCCGGCTTTCCCTCATCTTCTGCACGTAGCTGAAGGGCCCCACACGTTGGTCCCGGTCCAGCTGCCTCAGCAGGACGTCCAGGGCAATGAGGGTACCCGTGCGGCCCACACCAGCACTAGACAGGAACAAGAAGGGGTCAGGCCACAGGGAGGGGGAATCTTGGCTGACCAGAGGGATCTGTGTTTGAGCACCCAAGATAGGGGTATTATTCAGCAAGATGGCATTCTGGGGGGATACAGTGTAAGTGGGGGTTATCGAATGGAGTGAAAAGCTACTGCGTGTGATTAGGCCTGGAGTTCCATCTCTCTGCCAGGGCCTGCCTCAAGTGCCTGACATGCCCTTTACAATTTCCCCAGCCATGAGAAGTTGGAGCTGCCAGCATACCCATTTTAGGGATGGGGAAATGGAGGGGGAGTGACATGAGGTCACTTGTCTGTCCTGGGTCACTTGGACAATAAACCACAGAGCTGAAGTTCACATTTAAGAAAAGGAACTCCCAAGCTGATTATTAAAAAACAAGCAAGCAAACAAACAAACAAAAAAAAAAGAAAACAATTCAGTGGCATTTAGGACATTCACAATGCTGTGGGACCACCAGATCTAATTAGTTCCCAGACACTTCCATCCCCCCAGAAGGAGACCCTGTGCCCATTAAGCAGTCGCTCCCCCTGCTCCCCTGTCCCCAGCCCCTGGTAAGCATTGAGCTGGCTTCTGGCTCTGGAGAGTTTCCCATCCTGGACATCTTCTGCAAGTGGGATCAGACGATGTGGGACCTTTTGTGTCCAGCTTCTCTCCCTCACCATCAGGTTTTCAAGATTCCTCCACACCATGGAACAAATCAGTACTTCATTCCTTTCTATGGTTCAAGTTAATCCCTGTGACCAGTCTGTACCAGTCCCCTCTGTGCTTCAGGGGAGGGAGGGCTGACCCCCTGCTGGGGACACCTCCAGGGGGTGCTCTCTGGGGACAGAGCAGGTGTTGGGACACACTTCCGCACAGAGTTTAAGAGTGCCAGCCCAGGGACGCCTGGGTGGCTCAGTTGGTTAAGCGGCTGCCTTGGGCTCAGGTCATGATCCCAGCGTCCTGGGATCAAGTCCCGCATCAGGCTCCTTGCTCAGCAGGGAGCCTGCTTCTCCCTCTGCCTCTGCTGCCACTCTGTCTGCCTGTGCTCGCTCGCGCGCTCTCTCTCTCTCTGATAAATAAATAAATAAGATCTTTAAAAAAAAAAAAAGAGTACCAGCCCAGGCATCAGTTCGGCCACTTCCAACCGGCCTTGAACCCAAGACTTCAGCTTTCTGACTGAGTTTCCCCAGCTCTGCAGCAGGGAGGAAACCCTTTTGGTCATGAGGTTGCCCTGCGGACCAGGGAGACCAAGGCTGTCCCTGAAGCCAGAGTCCCATTTCAGAGGCTGTCCGCCCCCTCTGGAGCGTGCTCCTTGATTCCCCCCAGAAACTCATCTCAGAGGCATCAAGCTCAGCATCAGGAGAATGGCAACAGGTGAGGTCCTGGACAGCGTCGGAGGTGTTCCAAATGCTTCTCAAAACCGCCGGGTGCTCATCCCTCCCGCTCTTCACCCCCCCTCCCTTGTCCCCACCACTGCGTTCCCCTCCTTGACCTTTCTGTCTGGCTTTCCCGTCCTGTCACCCCAACCTCCTGTCCCTCTACCTCACTGCCCCTTTGCCTCTGCCTCTGTGTTCTCCGTCCTTGCCTCCTCTCTCCCATCTGCAGAGATGCCCGAGGACCCACTGACCCAGGTCCCTGCTCCCCTCACATGAGGGGGTCCTCACCTGCAGTGCACGATGGGGGGGCCGCCCTCTGCAGTCTGGTCCAGCCACTGCCGCAGCACCTTCCGGAAGGCCAGCATGGGGTCTGTGGAGTGGGGGACGCCATGGTCCGGCCAAGTCACGTAATGGAACTGTCGCACAGGCAGTGTTTTCTGCTCCCGCATCTAGAGGGAGGGCGGGTTGGGGAGGGAGAGAGTTGGGGGGCATCCCTGGGCACACTGTGGTCCCCTGGGAGAGTGACAGGGGGCTCGGCTTCGGGAGGGGCTCGGAGGCGCAGAGCAGGTGTGGGGGGAGGGATGAACCATCAGGATGGGGCTGGCCGGGTACCATGGACTCACATGCTGGAGCGTCAGGTCTCGGACTGTCCAGTCCTCCAGTACCTCCTCGCCCTCCAGCATCACTTGGAGGTGCCCATGTGTGCAGGGCTTGGCATCAAGAGGCCAGTAATGTTCACACTTCACCTGGGGGCAAACTGGGAGGTCAGAGAACAGGAGGCCCCTGACAACCCGTCCGCTGCCCATCTACACTGGGGCGCTTGCATTCAGTGCCTAGTGAGGAGGTAAGACCCCAGGACAGCCAGGGTCCATTCATCCCAGCCAGGGGGACCACTCCCTTCTGCAGGTCAGTGGGTTATATGGACCAAGGGATGCGCTGGGGCAACCGGAAGAGGCTGCCATCATATGGCAGGGACCCAGCGAGGTCTGGGTCAGGGTGGACGGTGGGATCTGTGTCCGAGGTAGGGGGTGGGTTGGAGCTCAGGGCTCTCACTTGGCCGGATTCCACACAGTTGGTCAGCATGACGAGGGTGCGGCTCTGCTGCTCCCACACCAGGCGCCAGAAGTCACCCACCGTCTGGGGTAGGGGGCCCTGGGTTGCGATGAACTCCTGAGGGTTCTCGAGACCCTGGTGGAGGGAAACAGGCTCCAGTCCCTCCCATCTCGGCGTCACCCAGGCCCAGTGCACTCTTGGCTCTGGACCGCCACCTTACAGGCATGAAGCTGGCGTTGATGTAGTCAGAGCCTGGCTCCTCCTGGATGGCTTTCAGGGGTACACGGGACCAGTCATCTGGGGGGAGAGGCCAAGGTTAGTGAAGCAGAGAGGGACAGGTCGGGGGAGAGACCCAGGGACAGAAGTCACGCAGACGGCAGACAGGCACTAGGAGCTCTAAGAGGGGCAGGAGCTTGGTGTCCTCTAGGGGATAGGGAGTGGGGGACTGGTGTTAACAACGTCATGAAATCAGCAGAGGCTGAAGACTCACAGGGGAGCACGTTTCTGTAACGGTTCTTGGCGCTGTTTTCGGGAGCCAAGGCCACTGTTTGAGACTGGCTGTGGGTCTCCAGAGCCAATTGCTGGGGACAGAAGCAGAGGGGAGGTGAGTGTGCATTGGAATTTCTCCCCCTTCCCCTGCAGGTGCCCCATTCAGCACCACCCCACTCACCCCCACACCCTGGAATTCTCTAGCACCCACAAAAATAAAGCGTGCATAGCCCCATCCCTGCAGAGCACTTGGGAGGATTTGGGGGATAGTGGGGCCTGGTGAGGTAGGAGAGAGAAAGGGGAATACCCTTTCAGAGGAAAAGCAAGGTGCTCCTCCAGGACTGACCCGAGGGCCCATCACAGTATAAGATTCCGAGAACGCAAAAACAGAAGCTCTTGTTTGCATCAGCGAACAAAACAGGTGCCCTGCTTTAGTTTCAGCCCAAAGGGTGTGAGGAGGTCTGAGCTCCGGGGGGGGGGCACTGGGGCTCAGCTCTGACCCCTTGCTTCCCGCCCACCTGGTACTCCTCCTCAAAGCCAAAATTGTTGTCCTTCTCATTTTTCCCGACATGGTCAGCAAAGTCTTCCACCAGGATGTCCTCTGAGAAGCTGTTGGAAAGGGGCAGAATTTAACCTCCTCCAATCCTGTGCTCTTGGGAAGAGAGAGAAGCCCCCCCTTTTTTCCCTCGTTGTTATATGTTTCTCTTTCTTTCTTTCTTTCTTTTTTAATTTGATAGTGAGAGGGAACACAGCAGGGGGAGTGGGAGAGGGAGAAGCAGGCTTCCCGTTGAGCTGGGAGCCCGATGCGGGGCTTGATCCCAGGACCCTGGAATCATGACCTGAGCCGAAGGCAGATGCTTAACCACTGAGCCACCCAGGCGTCCCTTGTTGTGTGTTTCTTAGCATCCCCAGGACCTATTCATCTTATAACTGGAAGTTTGTACCTTCTGATCCGCCTCACCCAATTTGCCAGCCCCCCTTCCTCTGCCTCTGGCAATCACCCTCTGGTCTCAGTTTCTATGAACTCAGTCTTGCTTCTTTAAACTTCAAATACGAGCGATGTCATGCAGAATTTCTCTTTCCCTGTCTGACTTATCTCAGTGTCATGTCCTCGGGATCTGCTCCCCGTGTCACCAATGTCAAGATGTCCTTCCTTTTTAGGGCCGCATCACTCTCCATTGCACGAACACGCACTCACCCATCAGCGGCCACTCAGGGTCTCTGCATCTCTCCAGCACACATAAGGCTGCAGGGAACGTGGGTACCCACATACCTCGTCAATACAGGGGTCCCGTTTCCTGCACACGTAACTCAGAAGGGGACTTGCTGGGTCAAAACAGTGCATTTGATTTACAGTCCCACTCCCGAGCGGAAAATGGGGTCTTGAAAGGACAAGTGTGCACCCAGGTTCATACCAACATTATTCAAAGAACAAAGGCAGAAGCAGCCTGGAGTCCACTATGCTTCGTTCCCCCTCACCCACTCAACTCTGCGCTCATCGGCAGAATACGGACGGACAAAACGGGGTCTGTGCACCGGAGTATTGTCCTGCCTTAAAAAGGAAGGACATTCTGGGGGCCCCTGGGAGACTCAGTGGGTTAAGCATCTACCCTGGGCTCAGGTCATGATCCTGGGGTCCTAGGATGGAGCCCTGCATCGGGCTCCCTGCTCAGTGGGGAGCCTGCTTCTCCTCCTTCTGCAGTTTTCCCTGCTTGTGCCCTCTCACTCTCTCTCTCAAATTAATAAATAAAATCTTTTAAAAAGAAAGAAAGAAAGGTTATTCTGACTGAGGCTACACCATGATGAGTCTGGAGAACATGATGCTGAGTGAGATAAGCCGGCCACAGAAGGACAAATACTGATGAGTCACTTCAGTGAGGTCCCCAGAGCCGCCGGATTCATAGAGACAGAAGGTGGACGGTGCAGCCAGGTGCTGGGGCAGGGGAGGGGGAGGGTATGTCGCAGGGGCAGACTTTCAGTTCTGCAAGACGGAAAGTTCTATGGACGGACAGGGGTGATGTTTTCACGACAGCGTGAACATCCTTACAGCCATGGAACGGGACACCCAGAGACGGGTACGATGGTAAATGCTATGTTACGTGTAACTGACCACGGTGAAAGTCATTTTTAATTATAAAAAGGAAAAACGTGCTTCTTCTCCCATTTCGGGCCACTCTGCATCTCCCGGGTTCCAATTCGCTCCAACCTCTCCAGCATCAGTCCCTCCTCCTCGTCTGCATTTCTGCCTCTTTCCCTTTGGCTAGTAAATGCTAGTAATCTCTCGTCTATATGAACAAAAAGGCTTTTGACTCATGGAGCTCCAGCTGCAGCCCCTTCCTGCTCCTCTCCCTGCAGGACAGCTTTATAAACCCTGTCTCCACCCAGTTTGGAGACCCTGGCTGGGGGCCAGTGTGTCCCACGTCTTGAGCTGTGGTTAAACCCACACACACACCACCTCCTCCATGGGGTCTCACGCTCTGGACCACTATGCACCTGCCCTCGGTCCCTAGGGGCAGCCCCTGCGCCCCAGAGCTCAGCGAAGCGATTCTCTCCCAGCCTCTCGGCCCGCTGTTGCCCACTCCTTCCCACAGAAACCATGATCGAGGCTCTTGCCCGCCTTCCCCCCAGCTCCCCTATTTCCTGGTTGAGCCGGGTGCTTCCCTGTGTAGCCCTGAGGGCTATCCCGTGCCCCCCTCCTTGGGATTCAGGAGTCTCATAGCCTGTGTTTTCAGTGGTGGTGGTCTCTCCACCCTTTGGCTTTATCGCACCTAAACAGCAACAAAACGTGTTCAGACAGCCGTGCTGGTTGAAATTCCCCAAGGCCTTCACCAAGGGTCTGCAGCACCGCTCCAGGGGGAAGGACCTTTTCCCAGAGTCCCGCAATCTCATTGCGCAATCCCTCTCAGGCGTCCTTGGGGAGACTGCTCAGCAGCGTGTAGCCCCGCCCACCGCCCCACCCTTCCTCCTGGACACCCTCCCCTGCTGCCACCACCCCCAGGCCCCTGGCCGCTGCATCTCCCTCTCCTCCAGGGGCCCCTCTCCCTGCATCCACGAGACAAGGTGGACGGTCCTGAGGGTCCGTCTCCAAGCCCATCTTCTCACTGTACACTCACCAATTTCTTACAGGACTTGGTCCGCTCCCAAGGCTTCCCTTTTGAGCTCTACACTCCTGATTCCAAAACCCTACACTAGTTCCTCCTGCTCGCTCTCCTGAGCTTCCTACAGGTGTGCTCCCCGCCCCCCGCACCGCCTCCCCAAACCTGCACCTGACGCCCCAGAGGGTTATCACGAGGACATCAGGACACAGAAACGGAAGCTGCGACGTGCTCCACATAGAGAGAGGGCCAGGCCTGTGACCCAGTGACTGCCTGGACTCATGACTTGTCACCGATGCTGTAGAGGGAGGTGGGGAGAAGTCAGCTTTACCAGGGGTGGGACGCCAGCCAGAACAGCTTCTACGGCCAGGGACGCACCGGACATCACATTTCCCCGCGCCTCATGCATCTGCCTCTCACGCCCCTGCCTCAGTTCACACCTCCTACTTCGGCCAGCCCGTCTCGGCTGGTCTCCCAGCTTCTCGTCTCTCCTCTGTCAATCCCTGGGGATCGTTCTAACACAGAGAGTCTACTCAGAGCGATGAAGACACTTGCACAAAGCTTCTCTTGAACTGTGCATCCAGCCGCCCCATCAGAGGCGTCTCTGCGTGGAGGTCGCCCAAGCAGCTCACACTTGAACGTGTCCACAGCTGAGCTGCTGATAGTCTCCCCTGAACCTGCCCCCCAGAGTCATTCCCTCTTAAGCAATGGCGACTCCCATCTTCCTGCGGCTCAGGCTGAATTCGCTGGGCTCACCCCCGAACCCACTCTGGCTCCCATACCATACGCCCATTCTTTAGCCAGACCTGTTGTTCAAACACTCAGACCATATCTCGAATATGACTACCTCTGACCATTTCCTGGTCCAAAACAATCGTCTCTTGTTTGGGTTATTACATACCACTTCCTCTGTCTCTGACTCTTGCCTTTGCTTATAAATAGGTTAGGCTGTGTCACTGAGTCTATTCAAAGTCCTCCAAAAACTCCTATTTCAGAATAAAATCAAACTCCTCACTTGTATCTGCAAGGCCCTAGCTGATCTGGTCCCACCGGATACCCCTCTGACCTCATGTCCTAACCTACCCTCTTCACCACCCTCCTTAGTCTCAGAGATACCAACATTCTCGAAACACTGCCAGAAGGCCCCTGCCATGGGGCCTCTGCCCTTGCTGGTCCCGCTGCCTGGAATGCCCTTTCCCAAGACATGCACATGAGTCTGTGCACAAATGACTTCCTCTTAGTCATCTTCTTAGTCCAGCTTTTCCTCGACACCCATCTACAACCTTCTCTAACTTCAACGCCCGATCTAAAATATTCTTCTGCCCTTTCTATCCCCACCTCTTGCTCTATTGTCTACTGTGAGAGTCACAACCACTAGGATCTTGTTAATTAAGGACTTCTCGTGCTCGAATGCAACCTCCATGAGAGCAGGAACCTTTGTTTAATGCCCTGCGTCCTCAGCCCCTAGAAGACAGCCTATACGTAAGAGGTGTTCAGCGAGTCAGCGAGGGTGTTGTTGGATGCATGAGGTCTCAGAGCTGGAACCGGGACCGCCTCCAAAGCCTCCGGCCCGGGGTGTGGGAAGCACGGAAGGCTTGTGATCCTTGGTGCAGAGGGCACCGTGTGCGAGAGTTCACTGAGCCCACCCTCTGACCTCTCCGGTGACCAGCGAACACCCCTTGATTTCACCTGACAGCGATTCTTCCAGATGTCCCCCAGCACCTTCCGCTCACCTGAAGACCAGACCCCTGGGTGCTGGTTCCCTCTGGCTCTTCTCACGCCTGGAAAAAAGACATTGCAGCGGGAGGCCCAGGGTGTCAGACCAGAATCAGGGACCCTTATACTCCCCCTGGCCCCCCTGCCCCATGCAGAATCCTACCTCTTCTTCAGGAAGAAAAGCAGCAGACCCACCGGGATGAGAAACAGGGTGACACCGACAATGGCTCCCACGATGACCCCTGGGGGAGGGGGCGTGGGGACCTGTTAGAGTCGGCCTCATCTACTGGCACCCTGTCTCTCCTGCCTCCATCCTGGCCTGGACTGTGACCAGTGGGCCTGCAGGGCAGATGCGAGGGCAGCAAGGGAGAGGAGAAAGCCTCTGGATAGAGCCCCACCTCCCACCCAGCCTTCTCCTGGAGCCTGTCCAAAGACATCATTTGCTTGGGCAGCCTGGTTGCCGGAGTGACTCAGCCCCTCCTCGGCCTACGCTAATCATCCTCAGCAAGGGCGCTTTGCCCCCAGAGAACACATCACCAATGTCTGGAGACACTGAGGCTTGCCACAACTGGAGAGGTGGTGCACTAGCATCCAGCAGGGGAAGGCCGGGGTACTGCTCAAAATCCTACAATGCACAGGAAAGCTCCCCCAGCAAGAATGATCTGTCCCCAAAAGCCAGTAGTGCCAAGGCCGGGAAGCCACTGCCTGGCATTGTTGGCATTCCAGGTTCTCCCCTGAATGGAGGCTTGTCTTCTCCAAGATTCTGTTTGCTAGCAGAAGGGCTTGCCCACAATGGTGGGGCCGAAGTTCTGGGTCCCGGGCTCTCATGGGCACAGATCTCCCGGGAGCTGTCCTTACACACCTGGTCTTAGCACAAACTCCAGCCCACAGCCTGCCTCCATCAGCTGTGGTGGCCCCAGGCTGCAGCTTCCCAATAGTCTCGGCGACTAGGACCTGTCAACAGGCCTGGTAGGTTCTGACACAGCCTGGTGGGGAGGCCATTCCCCTCATGGATCTGGTCCCCCACAGACCTTGCTTGCTAAGCAAGAGACCCTCCCCAGCAGTAGGGCCCAGAGAAGCCCAGGAGTGACTAGCATCCACTTATCTTTGCCCCGACCTGCCATCTCTCCCCAGATCACAGACCCAATCTTATAAGAGGTCCTGATTCACAGGAAGAGACTGAGAGGGCGCAGCGAAGCCTAGGGCCATGGTCAAAGGTATACCATCAGAGATTTCCTGAGTAAGAGGCTCAAACTTCCCCCAAACACCCCAGTGATGAGCGGAAAATGGTGTAACCACCTTGGAAAAAATTTTGGCAGTGCTCCAAAGGATAAATGCAGAGTTGCCCATCTGATCCCACGATACCCAAGAGAAGTACAGACGTGTCCCCACAGAATCACATCATGAATGTTCATAGCAGACTTACTCGTAACAGCCAAAACGTGGAACCCACCCGCGGCCCCATCCCCAGACAGATGGATAAACAAAATGCGGTCTCTCCATACAATGGAATATTACTGGGCGAAAAGAAGGGGACAGACCACCGACACATGCTACATTGATGGACCTTAGAAACGTTCTTCCAAGTGCGAGAAGCTAGCCATGGAAGACCACATATTGCTTGACTGTGTTTTTAGGAAATATCTACAATGGGCAAATCTTCAGAGACAAAAGGTGAATGTGAGATTCCCTAGGCTAGGTCGGTGGGGAAATGGGAAAATCAGGGCGTGATGGCTTAAGGGG